>PPHD01006534.1:0-18737 GCA_002909625.1 Bambusicola thoracicus
TTTTTTTTTGACTGATTAGAGCATTTAGATATGACGTTGGCTGCAAAAGCAGTTAAATGTAAATAGTACTTTGGTATTTTCAGGATGATCAGATTGCTGGTAACCTCTCAAATCCTCTGCTTTCTAAGATTTTACAAAGGATTGCAGTAAGCTAAGCCTCTCTAACTGAAAAAAAAAAAAATGCAAATTTACACTGTAAACATGAGCAGAGTCAATACCGCTGTGCAAGGTGGGGTTACTTTGTTCCCCAGCTGTACAGGTGTGATGGCTGATGGGCAACACGTACTGCAAGCTGCTGACCATTTTTGTCCATCATGGAAAGAAGCCTCATCTTTCCACAAAGTGGAAATGAATCTGACATGGGACTGTATAGAGTGAAATCAGAAGAATGAGAACAATGGGAACACCAAATTTCCTTTGATTCCTAGCTGTTTTCAGGCTGAGCTTCTCAAAGTAATTGTTCCTTAACTTTTTACACCTAGCAGTTATCTGTGTGGTATTTTGTCATTTTTTTCCCAATGAAGCTGAGATTCATAGAGTCATACCATCATTCACATTGGAAAAGACCTGTAAGATCACCAAGTTCAACCACAAACTAACCCCCACCATGCCCACTAACCATGTTCCTCAGTGCCACATCTACATGTTTCTTGAACACCCCAGAGGCAGTACCTCCACCACCTCCCTGAGCAGACCTTTCCAATGCCTCACCAATATTCATTAAGATTTATACAGTTTAAGCTAGTTATTGTTGCTGTTTGTAACTATGCCTCCGGCTCTCTACTAAAATGGGGCTCTCAACAGCTCATAATGAGAAGCAATACTTGACTTGCTGGAGTCTCAAAACATTCATAGAAATTCATATGTTGGAAGGGACCTTAAAGATCATTGGGCTCCAACCCTTTGCTACAAGCACGGTTGCCAACTGCTAGATCACTTTGAGTATCTTACTTGATAAGTGGCCTTCTGGAAGGTGTTTTGGAGCAAAGTCCCTAATGGATGCTCAGTGTCCATGGAACACAGGACCACCTGCCCCCGTGTCACTGCACTGTAGGCTCAGCAATGGGTACAGTCCATGTGCATTGTGTAAAAATATATATAATCCCATTATAATTTTAAGTTAATTAAAGCAAGATTAATTAAAGCAAAAGAGAACAAAGCCACTTCAGACAGATTAATGATGAGAGCCAGAAATTCTCCCTGTTCTGTGCCTCAACCGAATCACCTGGTGTCTTTTCCCAGCCTATGCCACTATGGCACTTGCTGGACAAACCCTTTCACTTCCCCCCTCCACCCTCCTCTTTCCTTGCCTCTCTTGATGGATGAAGGATTTGAAGTCCTAACAGCTGTGAGGATTTGTGTAGAAAGAGAAGCAACATTCAAAGGATTATCAAGCAAAAAAATCAACTCATTTTGAAAAAAATGAGATAGAGTTGAAGAAATTGCAGGCACACACAGAGAGAGGGGTGTGTATATGTATTTATAAATATAGCTGAGGTCCAAAAGATGAGTGCAGGCTTAGCAATGGGAGCAGTATGCTGGTGTTTAAGCTGCAAAATGAGGCAAAATGAGGCAGTTTTAGGGATGCTGAAAGCAGCAATAAAAAAACAAGGAAAAGGGTATTTTCCAGCCTTTCAGCTCCTCACTGCTCTTTTTCTGATGTTTTTCTCCTTTTCTTCCCCCACGGGTGCTCTTCCCTGTGCTGGAGCACTGTGTGCCCCAGGGACCATGACAGATCTGGGGGAGTTCTTTGGGAAAAACTATGAACACTCCCCATACACTTGCACACCCCTTCACCTTTGATGATGTTTAGGGGAGGGGAACGGCTGCATCAATTCATCAAGGGTTGCACTGAGTTGTTAGCCCAGGCTAACAATCCAAGCTATGTTTTCATCAGCCAAGCTTTCTGCATTGCAAAGGGATGCACAGGAAGTCCATGCATGAAGTCCAGTGCGCAAAGATAAGGTGTATTGGAGTATTAATTCATTTTTCTCTTAGCAACAACATTTCTGATTCAAACCAGGGTGCCACTGGCCTTCTTGGCCATCTGATGGTTAGCTGATCATCAGCCAATACCCCCAGGTCTGTTTCCTATACACAGTCTTTCAGCTACTCTGCCCCAAGCCAGTAATGTTGCCGGGGGTTGCTTTGACCAAAGTGCAAGACCCGGCACTATCCAGTCTTCATTTCAATGCAAAGTCATGAATTACACTTGTGGCCACCTGAATGAGTAAACGCAGGGGCTGTCAGTGCATATGATGAAGAAATAAGTGACTCTTTGATAGTCTAGTATATAAGCATTAAGCAGTACTGTGCAAAGGAAAATGCCTGAAAGCAGGTGTTCACTTCATTGAAATAGGGGCAACAAATGGGTAATGAGTTTGTCCCTAAAATGAATAACTGGATATATCTGTGTACGGATGCAAGCTTATCTGTGTACAGATGCAAGCTTCCATGCTGTGGACTCTGCTTTTCCTCTACTATTAACTATAAGAAATATACTGAGTCTTTCAAGCATGTCCAGAGAAGGACCACAATGTGAATGGTCTGGAGCACAGGTTTTATGAGGAGCAGCTGAGAGAAGTGGAAAAATTTATTCTCCAGAAGAGTGGTCAAGCATTGGAACAGGAGACCCAAGGAGGTGACTGAATCACCATTCCTGGAGGTGTTAAAGAAACATGTAGATGTGGTACTTACTGACATGGTCTAGTGGGCATTGTGGGAATGGACTGATGGTAGGACTTAGCGGTCTTTTCTAACTTTAATGATTCTGTGATCCTATGATTCTATGATTCTGTGCTCAGCAGAATGAAGCATCACCACATATTGTCACCACAAGGCAAGACAGAGCCTTGGTCTTGATGGAAAACCAGAATAAACAAGAGCAAAAGTTATCACAGGCAGTGTTGCCATCAGTGTAGATCAAAAACTACTGCTGGGATACATAGAGTGACTGGGGGCAAAGCCTGGTACCATTACTTTTTCTGTACAGTGAAGGTGTGTTCTTCATGGGGAAGTACATAAAATGCTGCTTCTTTCAAGGCACTGTGCGTATGCCATAGAGGGTGAGGAAATTCTTTCTCAGGCATTGTAACTGGTGAGCAGAGTGAAATAATGAAATTTTACAGGGACAACTGACTATAAAGAACATAAGATTATTCCACCACTGTCCATCCTACCTGTTATCATAGACTACAGTGTCACTTCTGTAGTAATACTATTGCCCATCAGTCATGATGGGCCTCTTGCAGTGTTGAGGTTCAAGGTCAGACTCTGCAGAGGAAAAGGACTTCCTTCAAAGCTGTCTATGTCACATTCATGACATAGGAAACTGATTTTCATCAACTTATTCAGGTATTTCCTTATTCTTTATTCCCATGTCAAGGTAAAAGAGAGAAATTCACTCATTATTCTTGGGCCATTCGTGGTGCAGAAGAGCTCGTTCATCATCTCACCCAAGGGGGCTCTATCTGCAGTGTCTCCTTCGCCATCACAACACTAAGTGTTTGATGATGTTCCCCAGACTCAGAACACCATCAGGGGAGTTCAGGCTCAGGGTCAGTGCTTGATTTCCACCTCTTTACAGCAACTAAAACTAAAACCAAGGAAGAGCACAATTATGCCTTGTGTGCCAGATTGAAAAAGGGTTTTCACTGTTGGGCTGTTATGACTTGTTGTTCTTGCTTGTTATTTTGAAGCCAAAGAAAGGAAGCAGGATCTTACAGACATTCCATGGGGAAAATCCAGTTTGGTGTCAAACATACAGCATCTAGTGCTTTGAGTGGAAGACTTCAGGGCACGGCAGAGATAAGTTTATCCACATGACTTGTACTCAGAGCCCTGCAGATAGCTTCTCACCCATTCCTATGGCATCTCAGACAGACACCAGCATGTTTCTGGAGCGGGACAGGATCTAGGAGGTGCTATGAGACACAGGTGTTACATGAGGAAGCATTCAGGTGTCAGAAGGATCTGTCCCCACACTTGTCTACAATGTGCAGTATTTTGGGGGCTTCAGCTATATGCATTAAATACAAGGCACCAAATTCTGTTCCAAGTTAACCCCAGGCAACCCCACTGACGTCAATGGAGTGTAACTGAGAGCAGAAGGTTGCCTGTGATCTTCATTTCTCAGGAGTTCACCTGCTGCTCATTTGAAGCAGTAATCCTTGGTGACATCCCATTCATTTCTATGGGAAAGAGGCTTGAAATGTAGAGACCAGGTCTCGCTGTGAACTCTACCCAATGCAGCATTTGTGGCTGCAGTGGTTTGTATTAGCACCATGTCTGTCTGTGACCACAGTCTCACTGGCTGTCTTTTAAGAGCTGATATTTATTGTTTGAAAGCACCACAATTACCAGGACAGTATGTTTGGGTATGTCCCGTTGGGCAAATGGCAGGTTTTTAGCTGAAAGTTACATCCAACACATTCAGCCTATTGAACAGCAGTCACTGCCTTTGTGATATCCACGTGAATGACTGGTGTGAGACAGGAAGCAGGAGTAGAACCAGAGACAAAGGCCCCAGGAAAATGTCCGTAGCAATGCACTGCTTCCTTCAGATGATGGGTACTCCTGCTTCCTGGAGGAACAGCAGGGATTCACTGTGCCCCAGCAGCAGAACTGTGCTTGCACAGCTGCCTAAAGCTTTTGCAGTCCTGTAGCCCTGACTGAGGGGCACAGAGGGTGTTCACAGAGGGAATGGCCCAGGGAAGATACACTGGAGGCTTAAGTATGTGATTTGGCTCATGCCTGGCAAGCCAAGGGAAGACTAGACGCTGAGAGGAAATTTCTGCAGGCTCTGCATTGCAGGTGACATTTACGAGCATCCATGCGATGTCATGCTGTCCTGCACCACATTTATAAATATTGGTCAGTATTTTTCCATAGGAATTGGTTTGTTCCTAAAAAAGACACAGAGTATATAAACCTGGGCAGAGAATGGACTGAGAGCAGCTCTGTGGAGAAGGACTTGAGGGTGTTGGTTGATGAGAAATTCAGCATGAGCCAGCAGTGTGCACTTGCAGCCTGTAAGGCTAACAGTATCCTGTTGTTGCCCTCTACTATGCACTGGTGAGACCTCAGCTAGAGTACTCCACACAAGCCTGGAGCCCCCAGCGTAAAGAGGATGTGGAGCTAGGACAAGAGTGGGTGCAGAAAAAGGCCATGCAAATGATCAAAGGACTGGAACATCTCTACTAGGAAGACAGGCTGAGGGAGCTGGGCTTGTTCAGCCTAGAGAAGAAAAAGGGCTAGGGAGGCTTTATTATGGTCTTTCAGTAACTAAAGGAACCTACAAGAAAGCTGTGGTGGGATACTATATCAGGGATTATAGTGATAGGACAAGGGGGTATGGCTTTAAACTAAAAGAAGGGAGATACAGAGTAGATAAAAGAAAAAAAATCTTCGCTCAGAGGGTGGTGAGGCCCTGGAACAGGTTGCCCATAGAAGCTGTGTTTATCTCATCCTTGGCGGTGCCCAAGGCCAGGCTGAATGGGTCCCTGGGCAGCCTGATCTGGTGGGTGGCAACTCTGCCCATGGCAGGGTGCTGGAACCAGATAATCTTTAAGGTCATTGCCGATCCAAGCTATTCTATCATTCTCAGATAAGATCTGGTTCAAACCACTGACAAGAACTGGATTAGTCATTTTAACTTGTGAATTTGGCCTGAGGCTCCCTTTCCTTCCTGTTGTCAAGGTATCACCATTAACCCTGTTTGAAGCAAGAGTTTATGGTCTGTGGACCTGGCCTTGCAGCCCAAGAGCTTGGTCAGCATGTTGTCCTTCTGATGTTGAAGATACTATGAACAACTAATGAATGGTGGACCAGCAGTACAGCTTTTTCTGATTGATTTCTTTATGTCGTAAAAGGACAGTCATAAAATACTTCAGCTCACAAACCTTGGAGCATGGAAGCCACCCTGGATAATACCACAAAATGCTGAGACTTAGAAGATGGCCTCAGAACAATCATGAGAGCCACAGCAGATGCTCTGGTGCATCACTGATATGCTGTCCTCTGATGTGCACGGATTCTTCCTCCCGTCCATCTCCTCTATCCCCCCCAGTTACAGAGGAGCTTTCTGGATAACACTTCAGCATGTCTGCATCCTGCACCACTTCCTCCTACCAGCAGCAGGTTTGCTGAAGACAGATGGTCACAAGGAGATAGGTGGAAACTCACACAGATTTTGCTAAGTAGATGTTCTAGGAATAGTAGGATGCTTTTGAACATCTCTGCAGCAGCAACCACAGTTCCACTCTGTTCTAGCCATTACACTTGATAAGTGCTACCTAGCCCTGATCCCCAAAACAGGTTGAGATCAGTCATTTGTAAATGTCAGTTTCCACAGCAAGCTTTGACTGGAGAGTTTTCATAATAGTTGCCTTTTCTTCCATTATAGTGATAGCTCATGAGGGACTGGATTAATAAAAGGTGCACTTTGCCAAAGTCATCTCCAAGGTGTCTCCTCTGACTGCAGCAGACATACACTGGGGCTGAATTTTCCCATCCCCACTGGAAATCCCACTTTTCCCAACACTGGGAGACAAATTCATACTGGTGTCAAGAAGACTGTTGAGGATGCAAAGCAGAAAAGGAAGGATAGGCTCGGATTTCCACAGAATGTCTGCAGACTTCCAGCTGGTGTAAATTGTTATGATTCCCTTGGCAATAGTGGAACTGTGCCAGTTTGCCCTTGCAGTAGAACTGGGTCTATGTTTCAGACTCGAATAGCATCACTGAGACTTCAGCTGCTTGTCTTATCTATACATCAGAAGCCCTCCATGCAGCTGCTATGGTCTTGTGTGCCATTTGGCTCTCCTGTGCCTTACCTACAGCTAAACAAGAAGTATTTTACCCCAGTGAGATCTTTTAAATTAAACCTCCATAAGACTTATGTCACAGAAGTGGTGTAGCAACTAAAAGGCAGCTCTAGTGGATGTATCCTCTTGGATGTCTAACGAAATCATACCAGGAGACAGATTCTGCAATTTGAATTTGAAGTTTCTACTGAAAGTCTGAATCTTTTGTACCAAGCTATTCTCCCAAGTGCGGCAAGATGTCATTTCTATTCACCAGTATGTAATAGCAAACATCAGTGAAGTATAAAGGTAGGGACCAGCCCACATCCCCACTACTGAACCTGTCCCCCAGACAAGGCAGTCACTTCTCAACCATGGCAAAGACCGTGGTAAACCCCAAAATACTATCCAAGAGGGAGAAAGAAGGGGACAAATTCTTAAGCAGGTTTTGTTGTGGTAGGACTAGGGAAAATGGTTTCAAACTAAAAGAGGGGAAATTTGGATTGGATATAAAGAGGAGGTTTTTTACACTATGGGTGGCACTGGCAGAGACTGCCCAGAGAGGTGGTGGATGCCCCATCTCTGGAGACGCTCAAGGCCAGGTTGGACTCAGCTCTGTGCACCTGATTGAACTGTAAGTGTCCCTTTTTCATTGCAGGGCAGTTGAACTAGATGGGGTCCCTTTAAGGGTCCCTTCCAACTCAAATGATTCCGTGGTTCCATGCCCAGCAAGGACTGGCAGTTATTAGGCAACCATCCACAGAGATTTGCTTCCCAGCCTACCCTAGCTCTGGGGACTGTGGCTACCAGTGCCAGCAGAAGGGTGGCCTTGCCATGTTCACCCCATGCTGTGTGCCAGTCACATTAAACATCCCAGCACTGATAGCCTGGAGCTTAGAGTATTAATTCATGGTGTCGCACTTCTGTTGTCATTGTTCTGTCCAGCTCTCCCCTGTGCAGGAAAAAGCACAGTACTGTCCATTGCAGCATCACCTGCCAACACTGCTCAAGAGTCAGACAACAGGACACGTTTTTTCTCCCAGGAGCCACCTCTGAGTGAGCAGAACACACTCCCAACGTGATGAGAGAACTTCCTGCACCAGCCAAAGGATGAATTGGTCGTGCATTTAGAAGAGCACATGAGATGACTGCACAGAGTCAAGGCGTGCACATGGGTGCTCCGCAGTCCATACGTCTGTGCTCTCAGATGCTGGAATAAGAAAGATCCTTCCCATTGCTGGTGGAATTTGTGTCTTAAACAAAGTTTCATCAAGGAAATGGTGCCAGAAGTGATATATCTAGCCACATTTTTCTCATTTTTCTTTCCTTCTTTTTTTTTTTTTTTTTTTTTCTATATGCAGAATGATTTTGAAACTGTAAATGTGCTGTAGGACATTTGTTACAGCACCTCCAACAGCAGATGCATGACAGAGCTCCCTGGGGCTTGCTCCTGGAATGTCAGAAAGACGTGACAGAGCTGCAGCATTCAAAACACTTAGGGAAAGAAAAATCCCTGAATTAGGCAATGCTGTCAGAGTAAGGAAATAAAAAATCAAGCTCAGAAGTTGAACAAGAGTTGCACTTTTGAAAATACACTACAGTGTCCCTCAGGCATCCAAAAATCATGAGTCAGGTCTTTAAAAAGTTATAGCTGGCTTAAATATGATGGCTGGGGGGAGGTGCTAGCAACTTCATATTGACTACATTGTAAAGGGTCACATTTCTGAGTTGTTCTGGAAAAACTGGAAAACGAAATTTATTTTGTAATAAAAAAAGAGATTCTTACATAACTGTAATGCTGTACCGGTCGAAGCATTAAGCAGAACTTCAGATTATGGGATAAAATCCCAATGGCTGGAAATACTGGAGCAGAATCTAACTTGCGTGGTGCTGGCAGTAGGTCTGGGACCTGCCTGAGCAGCCCACATCTCTAGTGGAGGGATTCGCAGCCATTCTTGTTCCAGTCTGCAGTCTTGGGATGATGCTGACCATCAGAAATGCCTGGTTCTAGTCAATGGGAAAAGTCTCTCTGAAAGGGGAAAAAATCTTAGAGGGGTTGAATTCTACGGTGACAAATTAATGAGCACAGCAAAGTGCAGTGTTTCAAAGGGACTTTTGAGGTTTTTCAAGCTTTACTTGGGAAGGAGTCTCACTGTACTTCAGGAAATGCATCTGGTTCCTCTGACTCTTTTCCCCCATGTATCACATTCTGGTGACACTCGTATGTAAGATGAGGTTTGACATTTATTAATTTTCTAACAATCTGGCTTTTAGTGGTGATATAAAAAGATGTGGTTTAAAAACAAGAAAAAGTCTTTGCTCCTGGCCCATTCATTCCCTCCTGCCACAGCCCAGGCCTCCTGGCACAGATGGGAGCTCATCTCACCAGCCTACTTTTGGGCTTGGGGGACAGCATGGGAGCCCCAGGGCACCACTGAGACGGCAGGCAGTGGACATGGGACAAGTTCCTGGTTCTTTAAGATGTCACTGTGCATTTTGCATGAGAAGAAGAAAGTCCGATATTTGGCCGGGGATGATTCCATATTTGACAACACTTCCATATTTGAGAAGCACAGACTTACCCTGAGTGTCCCGTTCCCCCACATCTTTTTTTCTGCAACACAGGTAGCTGTAATCATCTGACAGACCTTTCATTCAGTAATTCTTAGTTAATTACCATATGTCACATCTTTTCTCTGGAAAACTCACAGCATGTTTTACAGAATATGTATACCAACATTTTCAGCAAGTGCATTTCATTACAATCCCTTTGCCAAGCTATGTTGCATTTGGCCATGGCTCTGTTACAAAAGATGGAGTACCATATCCATTTGCTAAGGAAAGGGAATCAGTTCTTCTTCATCATGCTTTGCCTTTAAAGCAAAGGTGCTGCCAATACAGCACTCTGTGCTGAAGCCATCCGCATCTGCTGCTATGTGCCTGTCGAAGCACAAACTTACCCAATCTCTCCTGTGTGGCGGGTATCTGAGCAACTATGGTAATGTCTAGACTCTCCTCACTCTCATGTGAGCTCCAAGGACACAGGCTTTGCCCAAACCAAGTTCCCACGAAGTCTGATAAAAGATTTGCAGGCCTTCGGTTGTTCCAGACAAGACCTTATGTCTATCAACCCTTTCTCCAGCTACGGGAGACAGGGAAGGGGAAGTAATGAGTCCTAAAAGACATACAGTTGACCAGGGGTGTGGAGAAGCAGTGTGCTAAAAGATGAAGGCATTTAGCAGATTAGACATATGTCTCATAGAATCATAGAATATCCCAAGTTAGAAAGCAGTCATAAGGATCATCCAGTCCAACTCACAGACCAGAAGGGCCATGCTAATGGATGGGCCAGTGGTAGAGGATGTCTGACTGAGCAAGACTTGATCTGGCTACCTGACCACACCAGGGTGTGCAACCTGTTTGTTGTGTGACAAAACAGCCTCCCTGCCATGCAAGCAGTCCTACCTAGGCCTTCCCACAAGCTGGTTTCACACCTCACATTTCCAATGCTGCCTACACAGGGAAAGGTCAGAAGTTCATGTTGAACACTACTGTCAAAAGAGCAGCTTAATTTCTTTTCAGCCATAATTCGGCAAGAGATGAAGAGTCTTCCTTTGTTTGACAGAACCACAGAGTCATTAAAGTTGGAAAAGACCACTAAGATCACCAAGTGCAACCACCAACACATTCCCACCATGCCCATAACTCTTTTACCACAGTGCCCCCTCCACACACTTCTTGAACACCTCCGGGGAGGGTAACTCTACCACTTCCCTACCTACAAGTTGAAAAGTATAACATAACACAGGCATCCCAGGATGAGAAAGCTAGTACCAATCAAGGATATCTGAGGTCAATGGGAAGTCCATCAGATTCATAGTGCCTTTCTAGCCATCCTTCTGCTGGCAAACTGATGCTCCCCTTCTACTGCAGCCAATGAGCATAGTAATGCTCTATAAACCCTTGCTCAGATATGGAGTCATTAATCTATAAGTATCTTTGTCAGCCAGTTGGCTCTGGCAGCAAAGTATTTGTGCAGCTAAGGAGGCAGTGACTAAGTTTTGCCAAAATAACAGCTTATCCACTCATTATCCATAGCTTATCTACATTTTAGTGCTGAACAGAGAGCAGGGAACTAGAAATCACCCCAGAATCCCTTGGCTGCTGCTCTCCAAGATGTGAGAGCATCTCTCTAATGGTACCCGGTATCTGTGAGACAGCAGAACCAAAGGTCATGGTGAGTGCCCATCACGTGATGGAGCAGCACTGAGTACTGAGATTTTAACCTTGCTGGAGCTAGTTGGTAACCTGGAAGCCAAAATAGATGGCTTGTTCCTGCTGTTGGATTTTCTGGGGACCAGCCTTCCCACAAGAAATGTGGCCGCAAGGGCACAAAGACCTGTAGCGCTGCCCAGGATTAGAAGATCCCGGTAGAGTACAAAGTAGTACTCGCAGTAAGCAAACCCTGGCACTTGGGCAATGGGGTATATCTGTGGATAGTTCCAAAACAAATGCCAAGACATTCTAGAGATGCATCTTACTTTTGATGCCGTCATTCATTATCAGCATATTCAAAAAGTTAAGAAATAAGTGCTATTTGTAAGTGTATTATGAAGATCTGCTCCACTTCTTTTGCAGAGATACACATTAATGTCTAAAGGCTTTGAATTACAACAGAAAGTAATTTAGAGAAGCTTTCCCTGCGCATGTATTTCTATACACTGAATATTGGTCCTGTACATCCTCAGACATGAAATCGGCAGCGAAGAAAAATGTAAGGAAAGTCTCCTCATTTGATTGCCTCCTCAGTTGGATTCTAGTCAAGTCTTCAGATAATCTTTCCTTAATACTCTGTGAAGTGTGTGATCTGATCTAAATGCTATTACTTTTTGCAAGTCAGATAATAGGGATCACTGAGCACTGCCAAATTAAACTCTCCCAAACACCAGGAAAAATAAGTAAGGCCTTAAAAAGAAAATGCAGTCTGGAACTAATTCCCAAGAGAATTTTGGCACACTAAGCCTCTGTTAGATTCATTGTACTGATAATTCTTAGGAGTCGGCCATGGATAATGGTCCTTTGATTTAATTATAGTCTGATTCATGGTAGTTCAAATCTAGCTGAAATTGAACTACTCAGACATCCGCAGTGGGGTTTTGGTTTGAAGAAATGAAACAAGAATGGGATTCTGTGGTGTGGTGTCCATTTGCTGATATGAATAATACCCTTATTTGGTACAAAATGCAACATGTCTTGTGGTTTGGTTTCAAACTTTAACCCCTGGCAGCAGCAAGTGTGAACTGAAGTTCAGCACTGAAGTGACTCACTCTGAGCACCACCATAAGGCAGCACTTCAGGCACACATCTGAAATGGTGCATCGTGCCTCGTTCAGCAGGACATTTTTGTGGTTGATGGTACCTTCATTTCTAGAGATAGAGGCACAAGCAGCCCAGGAACCAGTGCATTGGGGAACTGCAAGTTATTGAACCAAATACCATTTCAAGGAAGTCTGAGGACAAGTTTCAAAGGTTGCCATGAAGTCAAAAGTAGGGGAGAAATTAAAATGTGCAATAAGGTCATTATGGGAGGAAAATCCTGTCTGTACCCAAAAGGAGCTTTTGTTGTTTTTCTCATCTGTGTTCCCATGGGGGCTAAGGGTATAAATGCAGACTACTTATTTTGAACATATTCTCCATGAAAAGGACAGAATTAAACATTTATTATTATTAAAAATTCATTATACTCCCAGAGAGCAGGACACACAGTTCCAAAGGAATCAAACATGAGCTACTTGAAGATATTTCGTAGGGAACTCTGAAGCTTGGTCCCATTTTTGTCCTGTGTTGAGGACTGCAGCCTTTTAGAAATAGTGTTCTATGACATGAAGTCTGGTGGGAGTTATAAATTTATGTTTTGAAGCGTTGTTGAAACCCCACAGTAGTCCCACACTAGAGCTCCAATTCTCTGCCTAAACGCAATGCCTAGAAACAGCCATAGAATCATGGGATCATTAAGGCTGGAAAAGATCTCTAAGATCATCTAGTCCGATCGTCAGCCCATCTTCACCTTGCCCACTGACCCACGTCAGTCAGTGTCACATCTCCACATTTCTTGAACACCTCCAGGGACAGTTGCACCATCACCTCCCTGGTCACAATGTTCCAATGCCTGACCACTCTTTCAGAGAATAAATTTTTCCTGATTTCCAATCTGAGCCTCTCCTGATGCACCTTGAGGCCACTTCCTCTCAGCCTAATGCCATTTAGAGAAGAGGTTCGCCCTCACCTCCATCTGAAAACTGGATAACGCTGGGGATCCTGGGATACAAAAATTAAATCAGAACTATTGAAATATTGGTCTGAGCACTTCTTGTGTCAGAACTGGTCATTATTACAAAGTTCCATGAAGAAAAGTATTTTTTCCTATGACAACTTCTTTGTCAGGGCATGTTCTGTTTGACATCTTGTTGAGCAATACCAGATAGTCTGGTATAAAACCACAAGAAAATCTGTCTGCAGGATGCTGCAGATAATGCTCTTCCTTGCAGCTGCAGATCCAGAGTACTGGTAGTACATAAAACTGCAACAGGAGAGAAAAAAATCTTGACTGTTGGGGCACCAGTTCCTATATTAACAGTAAGAGGAGGGATAAGGAGAATCTCTATTCTTTACTTGATGTAGAAGGAACGTGACCACTGAGGAGAAAGAAAAGGCTGAGGGTCTTAATGCTTTCTTTAGTTCTGTCCTTAAAAGTCAGACCAGTTATCCTCAGGGTACTCTACCACCTGACCTGGAAGTCTGAGATGGGGACCAGAATAAACCCGCTACTATTCAGGTGGAAACAGGTAGAGACTTGCTACTCCACCTGGACTCTCACAAGTCCATGGGGTCAGATGAGATCCACCCAAGGGTGCTGAAGGAATTGGCAGTGGTGACTGCCAAGACAATTTCCACCATCTATTAGTGTTCCTCATCAATCAGAGAGGTCCAGAAGACTTGAGGCTTGCCAATGTGACTCCCATCTACAAGAAGGGGATCTGGAGAATGCAGCGTGACCTTGGTGCCGAGGAAGGTTATGGGACACATCATCTTGACTGAGATTACACAGCATGTGCAGGACAACAGAGGGACCAGGCTCAGTCAACATGGGTTCACAAAAGGCAGCTTCTGCTTGACCAACCTGATTTCCTTCTATGATCAAGTAGCCAATTCCGTGGATGACAGAAAGACTGTTGACATAGTCTACCTAGACTTCAACAAAGCCTTTGACACTGTCTTCCACAGTATTCACCCGGGGAAGCCAGCAGCCTGTGGCTTGGATGGATACACTCTTTGCTGGGTGAAAAACTGGCTGGAGGGCTAGGCCAGAACATGACAGTAAATGGAAATAAATTCAGCTGGTGACTGGTCACAAGTGGTGTTCCCCAAGGGTCAGTACTGCCTGTTTAATTGTCAGTGGTCAGGTGCTAGAATGGGCTGTCCAGAGAGGCTTTTAAGACACTGTCCCTGAAGGTATACAAGAAATGTGTAGATGTGATACTAAGGAACATGATTTAGTGGGCAATATTGGTGGTAGTTGGATGTCTGGACTAGATGATCTTAGAGGTCTTTTCCAAACTTAATGATTCCATGATTTCTCCCTGCCAGTCTGCCATGATGAAGGCACGCATGTCCATGTGAAGAAAGTCACTGCACTGATCAGGTCTGGACGGGCCTTGCTGGTGTTTCTACTCCTTCCACCTCTGCCTGCAGCCTGACTTGCAGAGCAAGGCTGTGGTCTTTTGACACTAGACACGATGCTGCTGCCAAAAACCTTGCACAAGTCCTCACTGGGGTTTTTCATGAGTTGCTTTCAGATCTGTCTTTCTCCCTGATTTCCTCCACAAGGCATGATTCTGTCATGGGCATAGGAAGGAAAAAAGTCCACTCTTTCAAAATTGGATAATCTGGTTTGTTTCTATATCGGTGTTTATTTTATGACAGTGTAACAAAGCCTGTAAATGTTGTTAAGCCAGAGTCAGTATTAGCAATGGAAATAATTACTATCACTTTAACTGACGTTTTGTTAATGTTACTGTAGCACTGTCTCATGAGTCATGACAGGACGGAAATTAATTTGTCACTGCTGTAGGTCTCTTTCTCCTTACTATAAAGCCAGTTTCTCTTCTTACATTCATCTGCTCGAGTGTCTGTAACAGAACTAATAAACCAAAAACATGCTTGAACATCCTTGTACGTGCTGCTGACTCCGTGGCCAAGGCATTTTAAATGTCATTTAGCTTAGGTAATGGAACAGTTGTGTGAAAACTGAGGCCCTGGTGAAGGCACCTCTGAAATTCACAGAAAGGCTCTGGACTCCTTCAAACCAAGAAAAGGTGTATTTCTGTAGTTTTCGCAAAGAATTTTCCTTCTGAGGGCTTTGGGATATAGATGCGTCCGCTCAAAATCTGAACCCATCTTCTATCATTCATGGCAAAACAAGCTGTCTTCTGTCCAAATATCCTGCCTTGTGACAGTACATGGTGCTCACAGGGTTCTCTGCAGCAGTTGTTCACAACTTCGCATCTTCTCCAGAATTACTTCCTCTTGTGACTCAGTGGCTTCTTGATGAAAAATTATAACACAGCAGGGTAATTAAAAGAAGAAGCAAAAAGCAAGATATATACTCTCTTTTGTGACCACAGAAGGTCCTTGGAATGGTTGGGGCTGGAGCACAGGGCATGCGAGGTAAGGCAGAGTGAGCTGGGCTGGTTTCAGTTTGCTGAAGTCAAGGGTCATAGCCCAAGGGGAAGCAACAGAGCACTGGGAATGGGACCACTGTGCCAGGGTGCACTGGGGATGCCCTGTGTCCTGACACAGTGCCATGGGCACTTGGACTCTTGCTACTTTCCGTACTTCTACCCCTGAATGTCTGTGCTCCCCTGTTCTCCTGGTCTGGGGATCAGTCTCCCCTGGAGATTCCCCTATAGCCCAAGAGCAGGCACAGTCCCTTCTCCCAGTGATAGGATGGGAGATGATGGCCCAAAGTCATGGGAGACTTAGGTTGGATATTAGAAAAAGTTTCTTCTCCAAAAGAGTGGTCAGGCTGCCCATGGAGGTGTCGCCATCCCTGGAGGTACTCAGTAACATGTAGATGTGATACTAAGGGACACAGTTTAGTGGGGAAATATTGGTGGCAGGTGGACATTTGGACTAGATGGTCTTAGAGGATTGTGGTTGTTGTTGTGTGTTGTTGACAATTGTGATTGTTTCCAGCCTAGGAAATATTCAGTATTTGAGAATACTGAAGGCAGAAGAGCAATCTGCTCTAACAGGAAATGCCTTGTGCAGGGGGCTTGGGAGCCAGAGGTTCCTTCCCACCTTAACTGTTCCTTGAGTTAATGAACCCTTTGGAAGGCTGGTTGGTTTGTTCACTTGTGTGAAGACCAGGCTTCTAATCCCAGTTCACGTTCTCTGCTCCGGATTTAGCAAACTCCCAGTATTTCAAAATCTATGACTGTCTTTCCACATAAGGGCTTTTTATTCCTCTTTATTTCAAAAAATTAAAAATCCATCAGGAGAAAATAGGTAGATTCTTGGGGGGAAAAAAATTGAAAATCCCTTTTCGCTTTTATTTTGCCTCAAGTAGGAAATTCATTCTATTTGTGCTCCCATTTTGCCATTATACATGGGTGTGTTTGGCCCTCTATGCAGTACACCCAAACCTCAGCAGCCCGCTCAGTTCTCAGACAGTGGCATAACCTACACTTCCCAGTGTGGATTCTTCTTGAGCCAGCTGCAAACTTCACTGACTTCATCTGGCACTCTCCAGGTTTGCTTCCAAACTCTCCTTTTAAAGGTGAATAAGGAGGGCTGCCAGAGCCAGACTGTTTCTACTGACGAGCTGTTTCTCATTTTCAGAGCTCAAAGAAACCTTTCTCTGCTGTTAAATGACTTTATTTTATATATTAAATTTAGCCCGCACTGAAAGTTGAATTTGTTGTAAGTCAGAGAAGCCTATTTTGTGAAGTTTTGTGATGTTTTTAATGTCTGAAAGTGACGCAGTCAGAAAAGCTGGAAGAAATTATACTTGTGATGAAAAAATGACTTTTTTTGAAAACAGACTCCAGCAGTGAGGTCTGAAGAAGCCTGAGGCTCTCGGCCACATGTGCAGGAATCTAGCCTTGTCCCTGGGAAAGTATGTCTGCTTTCTGCAATGAGCAATGAACCATAACCAACACCAGCCCTGCACTGTACTTCAAGGGCAAGACATTAGCCCACTGCACACCTCTGTCTGCTCCCCTCACTCAAGTTTGGGCACTGCTCCATGGCCCTGGCACCTCTGGAAAGAGGACTGATCACTCTCACGGCCACTTGCATCCACCCGTGAAAGAGCATGTGGACATAGGAAACGTCAGACCTCTTTTCATTGCTTCAAACACGGATTTTAACGCACAAATGTTTCATTACCCCAGGATGTGCTTTGACAATGCACAGAGGAAATAACAGTAGGCTTTCCATCTCTGCAAATTCCATATTTTCAGGTGAAATTTCAGCCCTTGAAACCAGATCCTATTGTGAAACTACTTCCAAAGGGCTTCCTGTGAGACTGATGCATATTCCATAAGCTGTGAAACAATACAATATCCCCCTCGTGACATGAATAAACCACACTATTCCCCTCCTCGCACCATGGGTGTCTGTTTTTTAGCACCGCAGCAATACAGGCGCATATTTAAGACCTGAGAAAACACAGAACACTGATTGTTAGCACAGTGTATTTATTGTCAACAAGGCTCTCTCTTCCACCAGACAACGTAGATTTACGAGAGAAGGACTGGAGGAGAGGAAGACAGACTGGAACGTGGACCTACGAGGCTAAGATGGGTTGTTTCAATGTCCTGTCCCAGCAGCAGTTTTGTTCAACACTGTTCTGTTGGAAGACATTTTGACCTGGAGGGTTGTTTCCAAAACTGCTCAAGATTTCTCTAACCGCTGCCTGAGAGAAGTGCGATCACAGTGTGAGGATATTATCCACAGCTTTCATAGCACCCACAAATTAAGACCAGAAAGGAATTTTCTTAAACTGACTGAACAAGATGCCAAGTAGTAGGTAGAAAAGTTGAAAAGCAGTTGTTTCCTGGCTGTTTTCTGTCTCTTCCTCCATCCTTCAGACCTTTGGTCTCTTGACACATGGTTTTCACAGCAAACACCTGCATTTTGTTTCCTAAATGAATGGATCTAGCAAAGCAGCTCACTGAAAAAGTGGAGGAAAGCTGAAAAGCTATTTCTGTAGATGGTGCATTTCAGCATCTGGATACATCACAGGTCAAATGCTGCATTACTGTGGCACTGGAAGCTGACAGCGCACCTCCACAAACACGTGAATATTTGCTTAACTAAGCAAAATGAAAAAAACAATATTCTTCTGAGGATTTCTGTTGGCTTGGTCTGGACTGCAACAAAGAGTTTTAAGACAAACAGGACTTGACTCCTGATGGATTTTTTTGGTGATACATCATCTTACTTCCTTCAGATACAGAGAGGTTTAGTAACTTTTTTAGGATCAAGCAGTCAAGCTGACAACAGTTCAGCTAGACATTTCCTAAAGCTCTTAACGCATCCCCTTTTCAGAGAGGCTTTTCTTTTTCTTGGGCTTACAGATGCTTTTATTGAATTACATTTGGAAAGCCTTCCAGTGTAGGATTCCCATCAAGGAGAGCACTCTTGCAATTATGAATAGGCAAATAACTAAGTCCTATTTGTCACCTTTTATCTGATTACCTTAGAAAATGTTCTCCTATACATGAACAAGTTCCAAGATTGTCTCTATTGCTTCTTCAAGCTGCCTGTAATTGAGCAGATTGTTCTTTCTGGTTTCTTTGAAACACTTGTTTTGGCTGTTGTTAGCAGCACTGATTTATGAGACTGGGGGGGGGGGGGGGGGGGGGGCGG
>PPHD01006535.1:7201-19157 GCA_002909625.1 Bambusicola thoracicus
AGTATCATAAGGTTTCCAGAAGCTTTAGTCCATGATTTGCATAATGTTATGGTACAAAGAATAAGACACAGAGAAAATTGTCAGTTATTTGGACACTGGTAAGCTAGTGTGTGCCTTTTCTTTCCTTCTTTCTTATTTTATAGAGGAAAATCTGAAGAAAAGAACAATTACCTTTTCCTCTAGAAGACAGATAAATAAAGGTGCCTTTGAACGATTATCTGAAGAACCATGTAACTAAGTTCTCATTNGCTTTAGTCCATGATTTGCATAATGTTATGGTACAAAGAATAAGACACAGAGAAAATTGTCAGTTATTTGGACACTGGTAAGCTAGTGTGTGCCTTTTCTTTCCTTCTTTCTTATTTTATAGAGGAAAATCTGAAGAAAAGAACAATTACCTTTTCCTCTAGAAGACAGATAAATAAAGGTGCCTTTGAACGATTATCTGAAGAACCATGTAACTAAGTTCTCATTATAATCAGTAGAGATTTGATCTCCATTTAATCAACGTCCAGCAGGGTTGACTTCCATTAACACCCCAATGCATCGACAGAGGTTCATGATGCTCATGTGAGAGGGCAATGGAATTAAGCTTCATGACTGTTCATTTAACTTATTCCTCAGATTTCTCTGCTTTTATTTCTCTCTGAATTTATTTCTGTCCCTCCCTCCTTTTCATCTTTCTTACAATTTACATATGGCAATTCCTCTGCTGGTTTAAATTACAGCGGTTTCACTGATACTGCCAAAGATCTTTGATGAGGATCTTGGTCATGTAATTCTGCATCTCCCTTGAGATCATGAGATATTTTACTCTGACACTTCTAAACCCAACACGAAGCAATCTTGTGTTACACTGTACATACAAACTTTACAGAGTTCATCACTAAACTCTCTGAATGACTTCCAATATTGAGAAAATTACTAACATTTCAGTCAGGACGTTTCCTTTATCTTCCACTCCCTGCGCGCAGTTTGTGGTTTTCGTTTCAGTAAACACTGATTCCTATGTTTTTCTAAATTTATTTTAAATGAAATTAATTCTAGAAATTTATATTGAAAATGACTGTCAATGGAATATACCTAACAATTGCAGCAGAAAACAATGAAGAATGAGGCTGAGGCTGCTATTAAACCCTAGAGAAAGCTTATCCTTTAGTCCCATGGAGAGTCCCTTTCTAATACAGATGAGCTGTTCCTAACTGCTGTTCATTGAGCCAGTGGATTTAATTTGTTTGGCTACAATTCCCAGCACACAGCTTAACCATTTTTTAGGTATACTTAGCCCAGAAGAATAGAATAATGTTAAGAATTTTAACTTGACTTACTAAAAAAAAGAAGAAGACAGAAGAGAGGAGAGAGGAGAGGACAAATGAGTTTGCAGCACCTGAGAGTTTCAAGAGATTACTAAGGGGACTATGACTCCACAGTCAGAAATCATAAGGCCACAGATGTGGCTGCAGGTACTCTAGTCTTTCATAGTAGAGGCCATATAATGTTATTGCTGTCCTCTAGTGAGTTCAGTAAATGTTGTCTAATTAAAATTGGAGGAGGCTGAGTCACTACCCTGGCTTTCAGTGAAATAGATTCTATTTTCTTTACAAAGCCCCATTTTTG
The DNA here is from genome assembly GCA_002909625.1 of Bambusicola thoracicus. Taxonomy (NCBI): domain Eukaryota; kingdom Metazoa; phylum Chordata; class Aves; order Galliformes; family Phasianidae; genus Bambusicola; species Bambusicola thoracicus. Next base: position 8,819 of record PPHD01006535.1, read on the forward strand.
TTCTGCTTGTACTGTAATAACTACTGAAATTATTGCTTGCTTGAAGCTGAATTTGTCTGGAAGCTGAAACTCCTCAAAATATTAATATAAAAATTGGTCTCTTTGTACAGGAGGAAGGGCACAATTAGTGCTTCTGCTAAATGAAAGGCTGCAGTATAAACTTGTCCCTTAGCAGGAGGCAGGAGGTGAGGGAGAGTTTACATAAATCAGGTTTTCCAGAGAGGTTGTATATGCCCCATCCCTGGAAGTGTTCAAGGCCAGATTGGATGGAACGTGGGCAGCCTGATCTCATAGATGGAAACCCTGACCATGGCAGGGGTTGGGACTGGATGGGCTTTAAAGTTCCTTCCAAACAAACCACTCTATGATTCCATGAAACATAGCCTAAATCGAACCATGGCCTTTTACAGCTGATTTGGCTAACCTCTGCAATTGCTTCAGAAGACATTTAGAGTAGGTGAGAACTAGATATAGTTTCTGAGGGATACACTTTGTTAGTCATATATATGTTTGATTCACCTGCTAAAGAATAAGTAGATGACAGACTTTTTTTTTTTTTTTTTTTTTTTTCTTGAATAAAATGGTAGGAGATATTTCCTGGAGAGACTCCTTAAATTTGATAGTCTTTCAAATTGGGTTTCCGTTGTGTACCAATAGCTTCCTTTTTGAGGCAGAGAGAATTAATTGTGTTGAAATGATTTCAGCACTTTCAAGTTTTCCTGGTCTTTTGACTTAAAATATCATAGACATACCAGATAAGGTAAGGAAAATTAAAAAATAGGAAAGGTACAGTGTTATTTATCCTTCTCTTTTCAGGAATATGTTAATGGCTGCTATGTATAATTTTTACTATTAGTTTTCCAGTCCCAGAATAGACCCATCCATTCTGTAGAGGCTATTTTATTCCTTTTGGAAGTTAGAGATGATGACTCCACAGTATTCACTTTAGAAATCAATAGTCTCCTTATATATGATGTTCAGATGTTCAAAAGGAAAAGGATTATTCTTTCACTTTAAGGGTCCTGATTTCTGAAGAGAAGTCATCAGCTTTGTTATATATACTTTCCATTTGTTCTACTAGAGTATATGTTTGGGAACTTTTGGTTTCTTCCTAGCCTTGCTTGGTTTGGGTCACTGAACATGGAAGAGCATGTTATAAAGAAAGCAATGAGCTCAAGAAGGGTGTTTTGTGTAGAAGTAATACAGCTCTGAATTTCATTTAGTTAAGAAAAATAAATATATAATAACAAATAAACGTGTGTCAGTCAATTCTTCCCGGGAATATTTGTGTTTACAAGAATACTAAATTGAAAATACATACAAGAATAAATGTTCTGAGTGTACGATAACAGGCATTGAGTGCTGCTGCCTATTGTTGTTTGTTTTAAAATTCCAGTGAAGTAGAATTTAAGAAAGAACATTTAGCATTCGAAGCTGAAGTGGGAAATAAGTAATAATACATTTAGGAAATACCCTAAATATTTTTCAAGCCAGTGTTTCTAACATTTTTGAAAACTGCATCATTTGTGTGAGCCCATAGCCATGTTTTTATACTGTATGTAAAAAGTGACCAACCAGCTCTGTCAGGAGAATATGAACTCCATAGTAGAAAATGTTTCTTTGCGATCATCTTAGCTTCCAGTTCAGTCCTATAACAAACAAAACATACATACTTATAAACAATATTACTTTGGAGTAGATACTTTTTGAAAGTCAAGATTATTGAATTAAATTCATTGTTTTAAGAAAATACTTGGCAATAAAAACAGTCTTTTCACTGGTAACAACCTATCCAATTGTGCTTATCCTGTCTTGACGTTGGCCTGCCAGGAAAATCAGTACACGAAGTAAGTATGAGCATTTCTGTGCAGTTTTTTCTAGTTTCATTTTTTTTTCTTTTTTTTCTTTTTTTTTTAATAATGTACAGCCTGAGAGGATCCACCATATCTTCCAGTTTCTGCATAAGAATGAGTTAGGGGTGCAGACATTTAGACAGTTAGAATTAATCTGTATTCATGGTGTAGAGAAGCAAGAGCTCTCATTTTTTTTAGCACTTCCTTTTCAAAACAATGGGCTAGCTTAGAGTTGCATTCAACCATAGCTTTTCGGCTTGAAAACTCCTGTCATGCAATGCCTGGACTGAAGTGAACAAAAGGAGCTGCAAGTGTGTCCATGCTGGAAGAGACACTGCCTGGAGAGTACAGGAGCTTTTGCAGTTCAAACTTTATTCCTTTCAAGAAAATATCAGTCACTCATAAACTGGATGGGAGTCTTATTCAAATACTGAAATGGTGAGAGTCATAATCTGCCTCCCTCTGACAGAAAGCAGCAGAATTCTCTGCGTTTGCGAGACGTTTGTTTGGACCCACTTATAAATCCTTAAAACAGACTCTTACATCTTCAGGAAGACAGAGGGAAGGATGAGATGTCTAGAGTTTTTGACAAATCTTACACCTAAGGGTCTCTGTGTTCCAAATGAGTAACTTCCTGTCTTTCCCAGAGAAGAACAGAAAACGCTAAGTTAAAGTGAATATATAATCTGGGGTACCAAGCTAATTTCAGGATAGACAGCAGCTGAGCAGGGATTTGGAGGCTGTAATTTTTTTACTTAGTTATCCGAAGTGGGATCTAAGTGGGACTTTGGAGTACAAGCAAGACATAAATCTTTTTGTTAATCTGGTCTTTCTTCCTAAGAGATTGGACTGATGCTTTTATACCCTATCCAACATAAATCAAATGGTAAGATCTTTCAGTTGTTAATGATCTATGAGGGATGAAAGGCTGTTTGATGTTTCCTATTATTTATTTTTGCCTTTTTCCAAAGATCTGTCCTATATTTATCAATGTGGCACCAGAGCATCAGCTTCAAGTATTTTGAATCATCCACTCTCATCAGATTTCTGTTTTGAAAATGTTCTTCACGTTGATTTGCATGCTGCTTATGGCTCCTTGAGGTGACAATTTAACACACTGATTTCTTATGATCCAAATGGGGTTGAAGCTCCCAGCTCTCTAAACTGAATGTTGCCAGCTAGAGCACTGCATGTCATAATGCTGAAAGTGCTTTCTTGACCATGAGAATTATATAAGAAATGCTCAAGAAATGAGCGAATTTTGACATTTGCAGACTACTCAGTGTCCTCCCCCCCCCAACTCCCCCCCACCCCCTCCCGAGAATTCCATAGTCTTTGCAGAAACTGCTTGGAATAACTGACCAGTACCTTCGAAGGCACTTGTTTATCATTTCCTACAAAGCACAAATGGAGCAGTAAAGGCAGAAGTATCACTACTTGACAAGCATTACTCACTTTTGTGGATTGCTCAGAAAATGTGGGTGTTTAGATCTTAAATTTCTGATGAAGTAGTCAGGCCAACAAGAACACAGGAGCCACAGGAACAGCTGGGAGTAAATCTAAACATATATTTTAAAAAGCTGCAGGTGGGCTCAGTGAGCAGGTGTAAAAAATTGTTACTGTAAGGCCAAAATGTCTGTTCTGGGAAAACAGTGAATGTTTTGATATTAGTCTGTGTGTATGAAGGGGAAATAACAGTTCAGTGATGTATTAAGTATGTGAAAAAGTCTAGTCCTAAAATTAAAAATGAGAAAGATCCAAACATACAGCACATATCGTGGGTCCCGGAACCTAACTAAAGCTTAGGATATAAAATTATTAAGACAGGAAAACATGCCCGTCATGTCTCCAAATAATACATTAGATTATTTTTACTTGTGAAAACTTTTCTATATTAATGTTTTTGCTGTTCTATTCTATTTTTGAATTTCTATTGCTTTTATTTTTTGGTTGTCAGCTATCCCATCAGCTATACATAAGTACCAGTTATTGAAATGAGTGGGACCTGCAGCAGGTAAGGTCACTGATTCTGTGTGGTCTTCTCCCTTTTTTCTTTCTGGGAAATATAATATGTAAATAAATAAAATTTTCTGGAACTAATAAGAGAAAAAATACCCCAGCCTGATAAAATTAATAAAATATATTTCAGTAACTCTTCTGTGTATGTGGTGCATTTTCAGGTAGCTTGACTTTCTCCATTGAAAAACACAATGTTTTGGAATGTCTTCCAGTAGGGGTTCATTGGCTTATGAAATGAATTTGGCGACCTCAGTTAGCAGGTGACAGGTGTGCACACAACACAGAAGCGAACACTTCTGTGCTGCTGGCACCAGGATCCAGCTTTGGCCACACTCCGAAAGCAGAGGCCAATCACTAAAGCAGATGTGGACAATGCAGTATCCTGATGGGTTATGCAGGTCAGGTTTGAGGCTCATTACCAGGAAAACTCACTGCTTCTGTTTGCACTTTTAGCCTTTTCTTCAATAGGAAGGCCACTCCAGAAAATAGAATACATTCTTCAAGGCCATGCTGTATAACCCCCCAGAGGCAGCCTTGTTAGGAAATGAGAATCTCTTAAGTAGAATTTCAGTAGCTGAATGTTTCCTTAAAAATGAAGGTTTCTGAAGGAACAACAGCATAAGAAGTGTGGATTTTGCTTGTATGCAGTGCCAGGTTTATATCAACTTGGGAATTAAATCATTTTCTTCTGAAAAAAAGAAAAAAGTTGCAATTTAGAAAGGATGTTTTTCTGCACTGAGAGAATACGTATTCCAAGACCTGCAGCTATTTTTCTCTGTGCTGCAAGATGAACAATTTTGAAACTTTCTGACAAATATTATTTAAAACATCAAACTCTCATACACCTAGGATCCTTTAAATGACTTCTATGATCCTTCCTCTTCTCTGGAATCAATGTATGTAAGAAATGTTATGTTTGCTTTAGATGTTAAGAAACTTACTACTTCTTCTCTGCACTCCACAGCTTCACACAAACTGACATCTTTATTTTTGTGGTCCACTGTACTAAGAGCCTTAATTCGCACAAATTTTATCTAATGTCTCTGGGGCTGTCTAAAGACATGATTGCTGTAATAGCAAACAACTGGCAAGTCATTGGTTGCAGAATGTGTCAGAAGAAGAAGAAACAGGAAGAATATATTTTTAGGATTACCACAACTAAGAGATGAAAATATAAAAATTTTGAGGAAGAACATCCCAATATTGTCCCAATTTGCAAATAAAAGTAACCATTAAAGGGGGAAAATAAATGGAGTACAGTTGCAAGCCCTCAGAAGTGGATATGTATACACTGATACACCTCTAACAGAGATACACAATGGATGAGTGAGACAAATCATTCACTGCCTTTGATATAAGTTTTTTATGTCACTCTGATTGTACTTTCTATAACATCTGAAATAACTCCATTACCTCAACCTTAGTTTTTCCCCTGTTACAGAATCTCATCTGTTTTGGAAGCTATATTCTACCTCTTTTTATATCAAAAAAACTGACAACAACAACAAAAACATAAATCAATATCAACAATAGTAAAAGACATGGAGAAGATGCTAGCCAGCAGATTAATCATTTTGTTTATGCAAATTCAAAGTTCAAATCCCTTTTATACCTACCTACAAAGATTTGAATCCCAAAGGGCAAGAGAATGACTGAGCTATCAACCTATTATCTATTCATTGCAGGATACATTATTAAATATTAACATGAACACATTAGATTTGCTCTTTTTTTGTTGCCATTTTATCCCCTGCCATTTAGGTCTACACAAATGTGAGAAAATTCAGCTTTCTAATGATGACAGGGTATTTTTAACAGTAGTGTCTCAATCATGCAAACTTTGTGTGCATCCTGTCCATGCAGAAAAGCTCATTGAAGTCCATAGGATTCTAACACTGAGGACGTCCACACATGCAGAAAAGCTTGCAGAATCCAAACCCTAAGTTTACAAACATTTTCTCATGCCTCTGTCCAGTCAGTGATTAAATGTGGGTTGTAATAGCTGAAGACCTTCAGGATTTCTCAGACAGATGGTACTTAAAAGCATACAATCTTAGAGTTTAAATGTTAAGTACAATGGATGCTTCTAGTAGAGCCATGTGAGGCTTTGATTATTTTTTAACTGCATTGTTTTCCACTTTATTTTCAAAAATACATATTTCTTTTTCATATGTTGTATAAACTGATAAGTTTTGACTAACAAGGTTGTGACAATGAAATCGATTAAAAACAGCTTGGCTTTTTGTTTTGAATTAAGAAATGGTTAAGTTACATAATAATATGTCTGTATTATATCAGAAGGATTATTTTGTACCCAAAACCTATATTGTGAAAAAGCAGAATGTACTTAAAGAGTTTATGAAAGGGCTTTTCTTCTCTTGGAGCAAATGTCCTGTAGCTGTCCAATAGGTTCCGTCATATAACCAGGCTAGGGATGTACTGAGCCCCTCCTTCAAGGAAAGGATTATGCATCTTACAAGACACTTCCTGCTGTATAACTGCTGATCTTTGTGTTAATTCACGAGAGTACTTTGACACAGGTTTAAGATTTAGCAGAGTCAAGAAAATTTAATTTCAAGAAATGCATGTCAGCCCATTAGTTGCAATGAAATCTTGGCATTTTGATATATCCTTGACCAAGAAAGAAGTAAAAAAAAACATGCAGATATAATAAATTAACAATGATACATCATAAAGTTTTACTTGGGAATCTGAGAAACTTTTAGAAATATTTGGAGCTCTTCTTCAGTAAAAATGGATTTGGTACTGTAAGGTTACATTTATGTTATTTGTCTCTGCTGCTTGACAGGTCAAAAAAAGAACAATATTTTGAAAAGTACCCCAAAATTGTATATAGATGCACAATTTACATAGTTCTAAAAATCATGTAGCTTAAGACTTAAGGTGAACAGAACCCTAAAGGAAACCACTGAGTGATATATTTTAAAAAACATATTTAAATGTCCTTATTTCCATATATTAACTGACCTAATTTCCTAAGGGTCTGCTAAGGCTATTGGATTAGGCTATAAAACGACAAACAGTATGTTTAGGCACTATGTGAGGCTTACGCTCCCTGTATATGGCACATGGTTTACGACAAGCTATTATTGGACTTCATAACTCACACAAATCTTTAATAAAATAGTGTATAATCCAAGATACAGTAGCAGGAAGAGCCTGAAAGAATAGAAAACAAACATTATCTTAGACTGGAAAACACATTTTTGCAATCTAGCTAATTCTGATAAGAGTGCCATAGTGCTGTCAAGCCTCAAAACTAGCTCTTAAAGCTTACTCTCAACCATTCCCATTTATATCTTTGAATGCTATTATGGTGTGATAACAACCTCTCTGAATGGCAACAAGATCATCTCAAGGACATTACCTCTTTTCGTAAAGATAAATTAAGTTTATATTGACCAGAATAATATAGTGACTGCATATTAGAGAGTTAACTTGATTATTAGTATATATTAGAGTACTTTAGGCAGAAGAAATGTTATAGTAGTTGTATCAAGATTTTCCGAACACAAAACCCTCTACCCTGTACTATCCAGTTACTCCTAAATAGTAATATGTTTTACAGAGAGTCTCAGTGATCAATGAATGTGTTTTCTCACATAGCTAGATTGTGTCTTGACTAGCACAGCATACAGTCTAAATAATTAACAGATGACAGTATTAAAAACAGTTAAAAATGCTTGGGAAAAATCCAGTGAGACGTGTATAAAGATCTTTTGGGGAAATAAAATATGTTATTGAAAATATCTTGAAGCATAACTTTGACCTTTTCTTTTTGCTGACAAGCTTGCATATCACCCCAGTAAACTTATATTTGAAATGCTCTTTCCTCCTTTCTCCAAATTTCATTTATTACTCATGTTTCTAGGTAGCTCTGTTGTCAAAGAAAATACTTCTTCCAGAGGTTTATGATTAAGAGAAGATACAGTAAAATAATTGGACCACCAACTGGAGGAGGCAAAGTAGAGATATTAATATACATAGTTAATTAGCACATCATTTAGATCAATTATAGTCTGATCTATGGCCTTAAGTCAATTTGGTGATCTCCATTAACTTCAAACAGCACCAGATAAAGCCCTGTATGACAGATTCAAGAAACACTTAAAAGTATATAAATAAAAACGAATGTATATGGTATTACGTATTTTTTTCTGACCTCCTGCATAGACATTTCTTTTTAAAAGAAGGATAATTTCTAGTAAGACCATCCTCTGCTCTTAGCTATTTAACGACTGAACTACTGCATGCTTTTCCCTAAGTTCACACCACAGTTATCCTGTTTATCTCAGTTTAAGGTCCATTACATTTCCCTTTTGTACTGAATAGCATATTTTAATATCCTGAAAAATGCTTTTCTTGGACATGCCCTTCAGATGATTCTCAGTTTTTCATACAAATAAAAATAAGCATTTAGGAAGGAACAAGAAGTCTTCAATATTAAAAATGCTTAAATTCACTAAAATATAAACCAGTATGTCTGGAAAAGATGGAGATGAGTGCAGCTATGGAGTAATATGATCAATAATAAACTGAATGAAACCAAAGGAGAACATGGCATGAATTTTCTGTTTTCTGTCTGTTTTCTGCTAGAGAAAATCTCCCTCACAGCATCCTGGTACATGGCCTGCAGTGTAAGTGCCATCATCACTAAAACAGTTTTATTCTGGTCTGTGAACCAGGAAAGGCTATGCAGCTCTTGTTAAATCTTGTTAAATATTAAGTATCTGCTGCTGAAAAAAAAGTCCACTCCTGGCATTAGCAGGTGCTATTCTTATGCTAACCTTGTGCATGATGTGCAGCTGCCCATCTGTTTGTTTGTTGGAAGAAATGAGTCGGACACTAGTTTTACAGTGAGATGAAAATATCTGCTTCTGCAACTGAATAGCCTTCAGTATTGGCCTGTGTCAAAGCGCACATCTGTGTCCTTCAAAATTATCTACTCTTGCAAGATGCAGCCATTCTATACAGTCTAATGATAAATATGTCTTCCTCCTTTTGCAAATAACAAACAGGAAGGAAAACAAATAACCTGAGATTTCCATACGAACTAACAGAGATAAAAAGAGACAATATTTTCTAAGCAACTATACACATAATTTTAAACACCCATTTTCATACTCAACAAAACATGAGGACAAAACTATTAAACACAGTTTTTAGAAATGCTGTCCCTCTTTCAGGATTTCCAACCACTAAACTGAGTTATTTCTCTCAGTGTAACTGCCCATGTAATGATATGCAGCAGAGGTCTCTTTTGATGTTGAAAAGAGGAAAGAAAGGATCGACTTAACCATTAGGAAGGATCAAGAATCAGGAAGTCTAAGCATTTCCATAAAATAAATTATGTAATTTTAAAACATGCTTCATCAATTGAACAGCTTATTTTTAGTTAAGGAACTTACCTTTCAGCAATGAACTTTTTGACTACTAATGCTTTCCAGAGCTAAGACAGTCCTTTCCGACTTACTTTAATTAGCTTTTCCTTTCTTCATTTTTAAAGGAATAATATCCTTTTTTTTTCTTTTTTTTTTCTTTTTCCCTGGGTTAATCCCTTACCTACAATATCTCCTTAGCCTAGCGAGATTGCACATTACCCTTTCTAATGCTGTACATGTTCATTCTTTCCCCACTGGCCCTTGCAAAGGGCGTCTTTTCAGAACTCTCACTTTCTGGGTTATGCATCACTTGGTACAGCCATGTGCAGGAGTGCAGAAACAGCACCTCCCTGAAGGCCACCAGCAAGCAGCAGGATACTTTCCTCCTTCTGTGAAACAACAAAACAAGACAAAAGCAGCACACCATGTTTGGGGATTCCTGGACTCAATGGTATATATTTGGACACAAAATGTAGTCACTTGGGAGTTGTAGTGCAGTCTCCTTTTCCCAGTTTACCATGGTGCCTTTAGGCACGATGGAAATGTGCCTCACATTTCCATTATTTTTGAAGCCCGTGCTGATACGAGTCTTCATCCTCTACAAAGTGATTTTAAAATACCATGTCTGTTGCTTTGAAAATCTCTACAAACATTACATTAGTGACTTTTTTACACTGACAATTGAATGAATTGAATGTGCCTGGTTGTGAGAACCAGTCTGCTAGAATAATGAATTCATGCATAACAAACTACCTAACTGAGCTTACAAAGAGCAATCTCTTCCTTAAGAGAGTACTAAAAATTATATTCAACTTTGTTTTGTGCCATTACAGAGCAAGACTACATGTATGATTTATAACCTTTTATATCCAGCTTATTAGAAATTTAGTAGTAACAAGGAATACATTTCAACATCTACATAGATTTTCACTTAATTTTAAGTTAGAGTCTGATCAAACACTGTAGGCCAGATATCTTCATCCTTTGAGCAATACTACCCCTTGACATGTAAAATCTCTGCAGAATGCTATCTCTGAAAACATAGAACTTCCTGAATTTCCTCCC
>PPHD01006536.1:0-11927 GCA_002909625.1 Bambusicola thoracicus
CTCTGTACTCCCCGGTGTCCATATCTGATTCCTGCTTAAATCTCCAGGCCACTAAAACTCCCACCTACCTGCCAGCAAGTGCCAGTTCTTCATAATGATTTGCAGAGGGAATCCAAACCTTCAGAAGCACAGTGTACACAAAATCAGGATGTTCTCAGAACTTAAGCATCCAGCTCGCTAACGACTCATTATAAATGTTTTCCAAACTGGTCTGTGTCTCTGCGAGGTGAGAATTATCATTGCATCTCAGTAAAAATGAATATAAAATAGGAGCACACTTCCCATTAAGAAGCTCACAGATAAACCATTCGCCACGCTGATGTCAGTGAGTGTCTCCATCACACATCTCATGGCCACCGGGACACAGCCGCCTTCTGCACGGAGCAGGCATGCAGCCAGCGGGGCAGGAAGGGCCGCGCAGACCGCAGTGGCTGCGCCCTGGGACAGAGACCTTTCAGCACCATTCACCCACAGCAACTCACCCACGGAACCCCAGCACTGCATGGGAGCACATCGTGTGCTCATCATTAAGGGCCACGCCGACAGGTCTGCAGCACATGCTGGCCAGGGGTGCCAGCGAGGACCACAGGTGAGCTCTGTGCTGAGGCTGCAGTGGGTGTGTGGGCAGAAGCCATGAGGTCCCCGCGTGTGGGAAAAGCTGCATGGCTGAGCCCACCTTCTGAGTGGAAACAAAAGAAATGGTTTTAAGAATTGGAAACAAAGAAGATCTGCTCAGGATTTGTCCCTAGAAAAAGTCACAAATTCCTTTCAAAATTTTTCAGTTCAAAATTTGTTTTCCTTACTTTTACATTATTTTATGACATCGGTAATAGTGCATAATGTGACCTGTCACATCATGTCAAGTCATGTCATAATATGCATAATGGTAGTAGAAGTGCATAATATTACATGTCATATTGACATAATCAGAATATTCTATTATTATTGACTTTGTCAAACTAATTACAACACAGACAGGAAATACTTGGATACAGAAAATAAGATTAAAAGGTGCAACTTCTAGAAATTAATAGCTACTTCCATTTGCAATTGTATTTTACCGCGTTTGTATATAAACAAACATTTCACCGGCACATTCCGCTACGTATAATTCCCTGAAATCACGGAATAGCAACAATTAACACGATCAAATTTATCTTGAAACTCTCATGTCAACTGTTTCAGACTAAACACGTTCAACGAGACGCGGGCTTTGTTCTACCCTTGAGGACAAGAAGGTCCCACGAGGTGCTGCAGAGCCCCGCGGACACAGCGCCTCCCGCGCAGGGCACCGCAGCCCCGCGCCCACACTGCGGGGTCCCCTCCGCACGCCCGGCCCACGCTGCGCCCGCGGGACTTCTAATTGACGTGACACGTTATGAATGGCCTAACTTGGCCGTGATTGCTGTGAAGAATGGTACTTTAAAGGACTCAATATCTGTATATCTCCCTTTGATAAACATTGGCTTGCTGAGCTTAGATCTTATTTATTTACCCTTGGAGCAGGTTCATTACTATGTATTAGGTAGATATGACATATTTATGGAAATATGGGGACTCTTTATGGAATATATTAAGATTAAATAAATCATTTACTATGTGGTCAAGAACTACAGCAATCCTGATGAATGATCCCATGATTTTTTTTGATCTTTGTGTAAATTGTTAAGAGCCATCCCCCTTTGTCTTCCCACAACCTGGCAGGTCCCGTGGCTGAGTCCCAGCGCCGCAGTCACAGTGGTGCCGAAGGAACTGCTGCTGCCACAGGGCATCCCACAGCCCTCCGACCCCACAGCGGGGGAGGGCCCCACACAGATCCCAGGAACCTGCTTAGCACACTGAGAAATGATGCTGATGTCATCATCCCACGTCATCCCATTCGCTGCAGTCTGCCTCGTGCATCTATCAGGCAACGGATTTACATATCTAATGGTGCATTTTCACAAATTAGTGGTAATTACATTTAAAACAGCTATTTTGATACAAATCAATGAGAGCCATGGCTAATGACATAAATGCTATTTCACGTGTCCCTTGGCCTCATTACGAACAGCCACGGAGATTCAGAGCACAAACTGCATCAGAGTAATGGCACAGTGCCTCCGACAAGGCAGAACAAAGCGCTTCTGTTGCGCACAGAGCAGTGGGCCTCGAGCGGAGCAGAGACACCACAGGATGAGCTCACAGCCACCCATCAGCCTTGGCCCGGGTTCTGATGGTTTCCTCCAACCTCTCACTCCCATTTCAGTCCCTTATGCTCAGCGCTGTCCCCGCAGCACAGCCCCAACCCAACCCAACCCAGTGACAGGGCAGCGCGAGGCTCCAGCCTGCAAATACGTGGGGATTCTTAAGGGTAGTTAAGTAGCAAACTATCTGTTGATAATAAAATTTGTTGCTTCTCTCAGATATCCAATTTGCCTACCATCCAAAGAAAGGAATTGGGTGTCTGCTTCCTAAATTGTTTTAATCTCTGGCAAAGAGTGCTTCTGGCAGAGTTCCTCAGCTGGAAAATAGGAAACGAGTTAGAAACAATAGACAAACATGGATGAAACAGAGCTTAAGATGTCTGATTTGAGAAGCGAGGTCTGAGCGGGTCCCTGCAGTCACAGTGTGTGTCACCACCTGTCCGGGTGAGCTGTGCTCCCTCCTGGCTCGCCCCACTGCTGCCAGACCCACCTCTGCTTTTCTTGTTACAGACATTTTCCCAGGAGATCTTCAAACATCTTCCCACCCCGGTCCTCCTGGAAGGGCTTCAAGAACTCTCCAAATCCTGGGGAAGAAGGAACCGTAACCTCTGCTTATCTCCTGGCAGATGGCTCCTTCTTCTGTAGCACTGTTAACAACCTTTGTGTCACCGTGGCACTAACTGAACTTTCCCACGCAAAGAGGCCCACAGGCAAAAGGTTGCCCACCGCACACAAAGGTAACGGCTGTGCCGGGGTCCCCCGCTGCGGTGGGCTCGGGGTTGGCTGAGCCCCGCGGCCACAACGCCCCACACTGTGCCGGGGGGCGACCCGCGGGGCCGATGTGCGGCCATGGGAGCGTGCCCTGCCTGCGCTGCGCCGGGGCTCGGGGGGCTGCGCGGCGCTGAGCGAAACAATTCAGAGCGGGGAAATCTTGATAAAAGTTTAATTAGGAAAACCGCCTCCATCTGTAACAGATCCCCGCTCTCCCCATGTATTAACCCTTTTGCCATAAATCTGCCACCCTTGAAGAAACCTGCCTTCCTCACAAACCCACTCAGAGTTCACATTATTTTAATCAGTTAGAGGGGTTTAATACATTATTGATTTTTAGGAGAATTGAAAAAGCTCCCGTATTAAGTCCAGGTTGCTTATTCTTTCTGTATATGACATTCAGGTACTTGTGAAAAATTATACCAATTATGAAATCAGCCATTTACTGCTTCAAAGTGCAATCAGTTGTCACACTGGAAAGCACTTGCTCCTGAATATTATTAGTTGGGCTATGTGCACAGGAAAGTGCTGAGAGGAAAGACTTTAACCAAAGGGCAATTGCATGAAATTTACTTAGAAATAGCTATTTATCACCCTTGGATTTCCTACTGTTCAAATCCACCGCAGACACTTTATGGAATGAAACAGCCATCTCACCGACGTAGCTCAGCCGACTGAGGGGGTTTTTTCCTCACTGACATTAAATGAAAAATTTAGAAGTCATTGTAACAGCTTAAAGATGCATTATCCTTTTTGATGTGCAATTTTAGCTTCATATCAAAAGCCATATAAAATAACCCCCGCACAAACACAAAAAAGGAACTTTTAAAAGTTTTATGACACGTAGTTCATCTTACCTTTTATGCATCTAACAGGCACCGCTTCTCCCGCTGTTCTCAGAGACCATTGTATGATTACCACTATGGGGGAGAAAATATTGCCATAGTAGCAGCAAAACCGACGGAAGGAAGGATTGGTCTCTGGAGCCTGGGAAATGGAGGGGGAGAAGCTGTGCACCACAACGCCTGCAAATTCCTCTGAAGCAAGAGAGCAGCGGAATTGCGGGAGAGCTGCCCATTAGAGGAGCCTTCAGTTGTGTCACAAACTGCCACCATTAATGGGTTTTGCTGCAGGCAACGAAGTGAGAGGGAACATAAATTAAAGAGGGAACATTCAAGAGAAATTTCTAGCTCAGTAAAGATGTCTTGTCCGCTTGTTTTCCAGAGTGGACGAGGATTTCAGAAGGCAAGGTCAACTCCCTGCTCTCAGAGCAGGAGCGGACGGGAGCGCAGCCTCAGCGTCGTTTAGGAGCGGGACTGATGTGTGCCCATCACAGAGAGGGGTCAAACGCTGCGGAGTCCCCGCAGAGCGCAGGACGGGCACGGCCGCCCCGCACGCCCCACATGCAATCTTCCTTTCCAGATTTCCCGGGCTAAAACGCACAGCAGGAATAGGACAACGGGGGATTTCCACATCGGAAGCGAAAACCCCGCGCTCACAGCTGGCGGCTCAGAATTTCTCTATTCTCAAATGCCAGAACCAAACGAAGGGAAGAGGGAGGGGTGCTGAAGCTGAGGCTGACTGCTGCCGCGGCCCTCAGCGCAGCGCGGCGTCACAGAATGCACAGATGACAAAATCCCAACAAGTGGTGCGAACCAAAACCTCACAGCCTGCATCGCAGCACGGAAAAAGGAACCGTCCCACTTACTGTGCTTTAACTTAGGAACAGGACTGTGATAAGGACCATTTAGTTTAATAAACAGTAAAGTATTTATAAATGAACCATTTCACAAAGTGTTACCAGTTCCTCTATGCACAACAATATGATTTGCACAACTGTTGTCCTTGAGGCAATAGAAATTTTCTTTGCAAATCAGTCCTTACAAGGATTGTACCCACGAAGTATCCACGAAGGCAGCCTGTACCTGTGCCTGTACCTGTATTTCTCCCAGAAACGCTCTGACGGCTGCAAGCTCTCACACAAAGCTAATGGCACAGAAGGAAAACAGGCACATCAGCCGGACTATTCATTTTAATCAGGCGAGAGTGATTTTTTGTGGCCCATTTGATATGACTTTTACACAAGATACAACCTCGCTCCACAGGGGCTGCCGGAAAAGGTCAACGCTGCTGTATAAAAATACATTTAAAGGAGTTCAGAAAAGCAAAAACTACGGCTCAGGACCGACTGTTTGGGCACAGCAGCATGTGTTGCAATACATCAGTAGCAATTTCTGAGAAACTGATAACACTGCAGTTCTATTTTAAATGCTCAAAAATTTAAAGGTGAGAGTCAGAGACTTGCTTTGCTTCAGGCTTTTCTCTAGCAAAAGGATGCAGGGGGGAACCGCCATGTGATGGTTTACACATTTGAGGTAAGGTTTTTTTTGCAGACATGGCTCCTGCACAAGAGGTCTCGTGCTCAGACTCAAGCCCAGCACAGACTCTGCACCCACCTACCCAGCTCCAGGAGTCAAGGCAGTGCCAGACCCTGCCCAGCACCCAAGGCACGGTGCCAGGCACAGCCCCACTAGAGAGCAACACAATGTGCCCATGGAGTTGGGCTCGGGATGCAGATCTTGGGGCGCACTCCCTGGAAGCAGGTCTACAGTGTGAGGCAACGGCTGCTGCCCCATCCGCCGCTCTCACTGGAGGAGCACACAGCTGTGCCAGCTCCCTCGTGCTCAAATCAATGTTTTGCAGGCTGCCATTATTACACGCTGTTCCAAAGCGGTATTTTGTTGGATGCAGTTTAGCTAATCCTGCTGCTGATGATTAGTGCTAGTGCAAAATAAAATTAGCGGCTTTCCTGTGGCCAGCAGGAACAACACCAGCCATCCCCACAGAGCTGGAGCTGCTCCGGATTGCGGTGCGCAGCCCTGTGCCGCCCGCCTGCGTCCTCCTGGCACCCACACTCCTGACAGTGCTCCGCCAGCATGGGCCGCCTGCGGGAGCCCCCCAGGCCAGTAGGGACAGCCACCAGCCGGGCTCTGCTCTGGGGCATCGCACCATGGCATCCTGCACTGCTGCACAATGCAGGCAGCACAGAGCTGCCTGCTCCTGCCCAGGGCTCCGAAATGGGCCTGGCACAGAAACCTGAGCCCCTCTGAATTCAGGCATGAGTGAGCAGCACAATGACAGCCCTGCCTTGGGGTGGTTTGCCTGGAGAACTCCAGAGCTTTTGGCTGCACCACGAGTTCCACCAGACAGCACAGCAGGAACCGTGTTATTCTATGAATAGGTCTAAAATTCCAGCTTCAGGCCCATGTTTCGGTATGAATCATGCCATTCATCATCATTACCCACAGTCACTCTGCTCACTGCCCCCCAGGGCAGCAGCAGGGCAAGGGCTGACACACTTTGTTCTTTTTTCCCCTCCAAACAAGGAAGAGGCCAAGCATCAGCAAGATCATTGATCTCAAGTGCTTGCCTGTCCTTCTGCACAAGGAGGAGGTTAATTTATCACCGGATGAAGAAAACCCAATCTTTAAATTCCTCACTTGCTCTTAATTAAATAAAAACCTCCCATGTTTGCTAAGCCTTGCTCTGAAGACCAAACTGCAGTGGCCCCAAGCCAAACACAGGCAGTCAGCCATCCACGCAGAGACCCATCCAGTGGGCAAAAGCAGCAGCCCCTTCACCCCCAGTTGCTGACATCCCTGGGAGAAGAGCTGCCAGGTCAGGTTGTGTGCAGGAGCTCAAATCCCACAGCAGATCGTCTCCTGGGCACCTGCATCCAGGGTGTCTCGTGCACCAGCTGGGCCACAGACACCACACAACTGCCCCAGACACTGCGACACTCCTGCCCAGCCTGGCTGCCAGAGCTGATCTCAGAAGGCAGACCCCTTCCTCTGGCACAGAGGCAGCAGTGAATCCAACCATCGCGGAGCATCCTCCACAGTCCCTCCAGGGGCTCATGCCCGACCCCCACCACAGGATGGGGCAGCCCCCACACTCACCCCACCACTGACCCACGGCTGCAGGTGCGGCTGCACCGGGCATTATGGAGAGCTGAGGCAGCCACGTCCATCACAGCCCCGGCTGCCTGGAGAGTCCCCTGTCATGCTCCAGGAGGTGTGATGGGAAGATTAATCTTAATAATGACTGTCCGCAGCTCTCCTGGCCCAGCCCTGGCTGCTCCCCCCAGATGGGATGTGTGCACAGCCCCGTTTGTGCTGAGCCCCTGCCAGTGCAGGGCTGCCCCAGAGAACACCCTGGGCAGCTGAAGGTCCCATCCTGCCCGGAGGGAAGGGAACGGGGACAGCAGCACAGCACACTTGGCAGCGTCAGCAGGGCTCTGCCTCCCATGGAGCCACTGCGCTGGCATTAAGCAGACAAGACAAGCTTGCAGTCAGTTATCAGCCAAAAAAATAATGAAGGAACAAGTCGGTAGAGCAAAGCCGAGTCACCCGGACCAGCCAAGTGGAGAATTTAATTTCTCGCCGGTTCCTCAGCAGAGGAGCATCTCTGTGCTGCAGCCCAGCACGCGCCGACAGCCCCAGCCCAGCGGCCTCCATCACACCCACACCCGGGGCTGAGCCGCCGGCCCTCGCCACCTGCATGCAGAGCAGTGCTCCCTGCCTCCTGCACCCACCACAGCAGCTCTCGTCCTGCAGGCAAAGAGCAGCTCCGCAGAGCTGGCACCAAGCACGGGGACAGTGCTCCTAGGACACAGGAGGAGCCGTGCTCTCTGCAGCCTGCGGGCAGCACCTGGGACGGCATGGTAACAAATGGGCTGAACCAGTCTGTTTCTGCCTGAGAGGAATCATGCAACAATTTTCAGCTCCACACAAGCATTTACGGCCAAGTTATAAACTCCTGTAAAATGCTGACAGACCCTTAGCTACAGCAGCGCTAGCAGGTGCCCCCATAATGAATGTGCAGAATGACCTACCAAGCAAAGTTATTGAGGCAAAAAGCACTGCGGTCATTCAACAAACAATTAGAGAGCGTCCTGGTGGGGATGGCATACTAACGAGGGAAGGAGCCAGGAAAAGCTGAGTAAGCATCCTGCCTTCCCCCCAAATTCCTCCTCTTCCCAGGCCAGGCTCTGATCTACAGCCTGACTCACTGGAGCTCCAATAAAGCTTTGGAGATTGTTATGCTAAATGAGGGGAAAAAAAAAGTAATTGCCTTTCCCACATCCAGAACTCCAGATATATAACTTGGAGAAATATAATTAGCTGCTAACTTCAAAGATGCATTGGAATTTTTGTAATGGGCACTGAGACCCTGTATTAAAAAAAGCTAGAAGAAAAATGATACACTCCTTCTTGTAAATGGAATGAGACATAAAGGTTTTAATTAGGATTCTCTGTGCATCTGCAGCTAGGAAAATAGGAGAAACACCCTTGTAGCACCTTAATGTTCGAAGAGCATACACTGGGTAAGAAGGCTTCTGCAAAAGTAATTGAGTGACAGATTTTTGTTTGTAAGCAATAATCTATTATAAATAATAAGCTGGCTTTCCCCTTCTATTTGAACTGAAGTGATTTAAAACCAAGATCTCTGCAGTAAATACATGGGGCACTCACTTATTTTGAAACCTTGGACTCAAGGACAGAGAGTGTCCAGAGCAGTCACAGAGAAAACAAAGGCATTCTGTGCAGAGGTGAAGTTCACCTGCTGGCAATGCTCCTTCCCACCCCCACGCTTTGAGTCTGAGATCAGCTGCATTTGAAGCCCCCAGAGGCTCTCACTCAGTCATTAGGACTGTCCTATGCCTTCCACAGCAGCAGCCTTTTTTTTTTTTTCCTAGAAAGTTCCCTATTTTTCATAATGTAAAGTTCATTAGAGCCAACACTAAGGAGAAGATAAGTACACATTTATCTCCCAAGAACAAAGGAAGAGGTATAAATGAAGATCATTTCAGGCAGCGGGGAAAAGAGTTGAGGGACCTTTATTCCCATTGAGAAGAAGACAGAGAAAAGCCTGTGGGAGCCCGTGAGTCTACCAGGGCATCACCAGCTGCTGAGGGACCGGAGCAGAGCATGGGTTCAGGAGTCCCTCTGCACAGCCTGCTGAGCACGCCTCCATTGCTTTCTTGACCTGCACCCCACCAAACCCTGAATGCTGCAGCTGAAAGAGAATGCCATTACTTCCAGACTACATCAGCACAGTGCAATAGGTAATTGATCTCATACGGCTACAGAAGAAAAACAAGCACTTAATGCCTGCTACCCTCTAGAAAATATATACCTGTTTTACAGGGGTACCACCCAGCAAACCTGACAGAGGACCCACATCAGTGCCCCATTCCCACCCACAGCAGAGGGGCCCTGAGCCTTCCAACCCAGAAGCTCTCCCTAAGGTGGGGGCAGAGGGCCCACACTCCCCATAAGCGTGGGGCTCAGCGGCTGCTCTACGTCTGTACATGTAGGAGAAGCACAACGCTCTCTGGTTTGCGTGCTGATACTATTCCTGGGTGCTTGTAGGAGCTGTATTGTGCCTCAACCTGAAGCATTTTTCCCCTTTCTCCTGCTATTCTGTAGGAGAAAATGTTAGTGTCCTGAAGAGATGGCAAAGGTTGTGTCTGCTGGATTTCAGCTGTTCTTCAAGCTCCAGTTAAGCTGCAGAGAAAAAGGAGCTGTAAAGAGTAGAAATTGTCAGCATTTCCCTCAGAACCGTATTTAGGAAACTTTAAGGAGGACAGAGAACACCTGTGCTTAGGGAAGATGGACTCACTTTTCCTGCATTCATACAGAAAAAGTTTTCAGTTTCTGAGCTGCTCTGCTGCAGTTCTGTGCCTCCTTCCACTGTGCCCACACTGAACCACAGCATAATCTGTTTCCTTCTGCTGCAGAAGCTTAATGGATCTCTTTACTTTTAGACTCCATGTTGGCTAGTTCTTTACTTTCTGCCTAGGCATCAGTAGCTAAAGCAGTCTTCCAAGCACTGCTTTGCCTTGGCTCAAGAAGCAGAACAGCACTGATGCTCCTCCATGGCTTCAGGACAGTGCTCTGAGCCACTGATTTGCAGAGATTTTCCTGCGCTGCATCAGGAGAAGCAGGAGGCTTTCCTGTCACTTACAAACGAGACAGAGTGGCTGAAGGATGACAGATTATCCATTCCTTGCTGTACTTTCAGACTTGGAGAAGGGACTCAGTCTTGAGGGAGCAGCAAAGTTCATTAACTGGCAAGGGAAGGGATGTTAGTTGTGAGAGCTCACCTGTGTGAATCCAAGAGGAAACAGAACAGCAGATTCCTCTCAGCTAATTCTAAAGCTGCCAGCTCAATAACAAACTGGCCCTGGGAAGCCGTGCTGTGGGAGCTGAGGCCCTCAAAGTTCGGAGTATTCCTCGTGCAGGGCGTGTGTCAGAGCTGGCTGTGTGTCCCCGCGCTGCCCTGCGGCGGTGGGAGGCAGCCCTGCTGCACTGCACCCTCCCGGCAGGGCCTGGCTGTTCTCCTGCACTGCCGTGGGTCGTAACTTACGCTGTGTTTGGCCGCTTGTTGGGCTGGGCCTTGATCAGTTGCTGATCAGCCGTGATACAGGCTGTTGCCTTTTATGAATTTTTGCGTGCAGGCTGGCTGTGCTCCTGCAGGAAGGGATGGGGCTGCGCTGGGAGGAAGGAGGGCTGGAAACATTCACAGGGAGCAGGAGGACCGCTGTTCTTTCCTAAGCCTGAGCCTCTTTACCTTTTTTTTAAGGGGAATTCACAGAACATGTTTTCTAGTACGAAATAATGAATTCCTGTTCCGTGTGTACCTTGCATAATGCTAACCACAAGCTCTTCCCTAATCTGAGCTACACAGAAGCTCATCACCACATAGCTTGAGAAATCCTTTATTGTATATGCATGGGCAAGCACATTATAAATACAGAACTTGGCAATAACTCCCACCCGCTGACAGCTCACGGAGGGCTGTGCTGTGTGCCAGGGCGCCCTCCTCTCCGCTGCAGCCCTGCTGTGAGGGCAGCTCCTGCTCGGCCCCCTGGCCCAATGCGCGCTGGGCTCTTCTGAACAACATGGGCTTTGGTTCTGAGTTCCACGCTAGTCTGTTACAGACAAAGAAGAGGATTTGTTTTATGAAATCCTTGTGCTAGCTTGTAAGCGCTGTTACACTGCTTGCTTATGCGCCTCTCAAACCTGAGATGCGTGGCATGGCTCTGTGCCCTGTGTCCAGTGGATGGCGGATCCACCAGGCAGCAATTTCCAGAGCGCCCCTATGACATTTCCTGCCTGCACACCAGCGCAGCCCATCTGTGCCCTTTCTTTGCTGCTGACCCTCAGTGCTGAGAAGCAGTACTGGGCTGCAGCACGGTGCTGCCATGAGGCCCTTGGTGCACCGCAGCCCTGTGCCCCTAATGGAGCTGCAGCGAGGTGCTCTGTGATCTGCTGAGCACGCTGCTACAAGCACAGCACTAACTGCTCTGTGCCCATAGGCTCACACTTAATTGCAAGCCTGAACGCATCCATTAGGCTTGCTCTGAAACTGCTGCCGCCGTCACGCCTGTGCAAAATGTCAGAGCTGTGTTAGCTGATGAGGCAGGGCCTGGCACAGAACTGCAGGTGCTTGGGCTCTGGGGGCTGCTCTGTGTGTCCCCCCAGTACCCAGCGTGGAGCTGCGCAGCGTGCTGAGGTGTGAGGGGACTGCTGGTGATAGGTACAAGGGCTCTGCTGCCCGGACCACTGCAGCGTGCTGTTCCAGACTCTGCTTTAAGCCTTGATGTGGCTCTGCCCAGTGTTAAATACTTCCGTTGATGTTGGCTTTCATTGCCCTTGATTAATGGTGTGACCATTTGCATGACTCCTCTCTTGCACCTGTGTGGAGCACTCGGCGAGGGAGAATCAGGGACAGATGGCACTCTGGGAGCACAGTGCCCATGTTACTCTGTCTGATCCCCAAGGTGCCTTATAAACCCCTTTGAAAAGGAGGTGCTGGATCTGTGCCACAGCAACAGGTGCCAGGAGAACTGTGGCACTGTGTGGCAGTGTGGTGATACTGCGGCTCAGGGGGGGGGGGGGGGGG
>PPHD01006536.1:12100-24387 GCA_002909625.1 Bambusicola thoracicus
CCCTGTGCCCTGGCCCTGCACAGTGCTCCCACAGCAGCCTTTGTGCACTGTGCTCCCATCCCTCACGGAGCCACCGGGTGGGTTTGGAGGGGGGATCGGAACAATAGAGGAGGAACTGAGCCTCTGGCAGCGCTGGTGCTGAGTCGCCGTCCATCTGGACGCAGCACACAGGACATGATGCAGAGCACTGGTAATACAGTTTATTTCCACTACTGAGTGAATTGCCCATAATTCATGACAAGCAGAGCCTCGAGTGATGATGAAGGTCAGCCCATCAGATGTGGAAATAAATTGTATCCTATTACAGTGTCCTATTAGGGGTCTATTTATAGCAGGGTTTTGCAAACTCTGGGAAGTTTGAGGTTTGGTGGGGTTTTCTCTTTACCTGGCTGGTGGGTGCCATGGGGTGCCAGCTCCTCAGGCCCACGTAGGCAGCACTGCCCCGTGGGGCCAAGGTGGGGGCTGCCCACGGGGCCCAGCCCTGCAGAGGGAGGACAAGGGAGGAATTCTGGTGAAGAATCCCTGTTGGTCCCCCGGTTGCTGCAGGGGATGCTGAGCCCAGTCTGCAGCCCAGGGGAGCAGGGGGCTCACAGACCGGGCGGGGGGAGCGGGTGGGAGCCTCCCCCACAGATGGGACTGCTGTCAGCTGTGGTTAACACTGCTGTGCTCCCACCATGGCAGCACCGCTGATGTCTGCAGACGGAGACGCAGTGCCTCTCTCGTGTATTTACCCCTTCTATTTACCACGCCGCCGTAATCCCCGGTTGATAGATAACACGCAGGATGTGGTTTGCCATGGAAACAGAGCTGTAGTTCTTTACATTTTTAAAAAGATTAATATTTCTCAGCTTGGCTTCATTATTCTGATATTAAAAATCATTAGTTATGTACCATTTCACAACCTATGCAGGCCATAATATGCCTTTAGCGAGCACAAGCTTTCCTGTAGGCACAATAACACAAGCCCAATAGGACGAGCTGGGCACGGTGAAAGCACCAGGCAGAACCTCAGCACCGATCCTCAGCACCTCCGGCACCACAGCACTGCACCGGGGTGCTTCTGGCCGTGCTCTGGGTGAGAACAGCAGCAGCTGCTTTTGACGTCCTCACAGCAGGCATGAAGGCTCACCTCCTCCCGGAGCCCTGACACCTGGGCAGCACTGCAGCGTTTGTCTTTCACCACCCGCTGAGGGCACGAGAATCTCATCACTGGCAAATGAGAGAAGTTAGATTCTAATGTTGTCCTCCCTCTCCTTGAAAGCCTCTGAACTTCCAAAAGAGTGGGGACAGATGGAAATTGCTGTGAATTAAAGTGCCTGGCCCTGTTGAAGGGCCTGGTTTGGGGGAAAGGAACGGGCTGCTTGCCAGGAAAGGAAGCTGCTTTTCTTCTGAGCAGTGCCCGCATTAGCTGAGGTGCCCACAGCTGGAGCGTATCTGACGGCACGGAGTCTGCGCTGTGTGCTCAGGGGAGGCGCAGAGCCCCACACAGCCGGCCCGGCCGGGACGGGCATTGCATCACCTGCAACAGCTGCTGGGAGTGCGGGGCCTTTAAAAAAGGAAAGACAAAATAAGAAAAACATCTGTCTTTTAAAGCTCGTACATCTGTACAGCAAAAGGCTTGGGCAAAAATGTATGTTATTGTTTTTGCTGTCAGAAATGCAAAGAATTAAGGGCCGCGTGACTCAGTAATTGCCGTGGACTTTTTTCTGACGATAACCATTAAACTTAAAACTGTATTAAAATCATTTGACAATTTTTATGCTTTAACGACTGAGAGTGAATAATGTTTTTTGCATATAAAACACTTTCTTTTGTCAGCCTATAAAACTGTCAGAAATAAATTCGTCAAAAGATTATATAATTAAAATCCCTTCTTTTCTCCCTGTAGTTTAGGTGGAGCCATTTGTTTGTCACTTTCTTCAGGACTAAATTACGGCATTCAGAGACAACCTGCTTTGTTACGGCTGCTGCGGAGCGTGCGCTCCTTACAAAGGGAGCCCAACTTTCTCCTCAATGTATCAATTCAATATCACTCCTCAGAAGATATTCTACAGAGCACCGTTCTCAAAAAGCCATTTTACTCTGAAGATGAAGAGCTGCAGTAATGGAAGGAATCCAAAAGTAGAAGCGGTATTTTTATTATTGAGCTGCACACGCATTATGGAAAATTGCTGAATTAATTTGAGTTTTTAGTAAAATAAATTATTAGCTCTTCAAATGGCAAATTCTCTGTTAAGGTGGGAGCCACGCAGGTGCTGAAACACTACAGGAGCGGTTTTGATTTGGTGATGGCAGTGCCCAGGAAGGGCTCCTGAGCTGCCGGGCGTTGCCCGACCAATGCTGCGCTGACGCCCACAGGCAGAGGGCTGCAGGATCCCCATGGGGCAGCGGGGAGCCCGGCGCCGTGCAGGGCAGAGCTGCGGTGGGGGGAAGCAGCCCTCCGCCTCCCCGCAGCAAGGGGCGTTTTGACAGCACATTATTTTAACAAATTGCCTCTGCATTTCGGTGATGAGAAACCGCGAACTTATCGGAGCTCGGTGGATTTGGGGGTGACTGGATTCTCAAAGCTGGAGGGTGATAATGGTTTATTGATCTGTTGTTAAGTTATCGGAGCCTTAATGGAGGCAATAAACCAATAGTGCACGTTGTTGTCACCAGGCCACATAAGCTGGGAGAGCAATTAACGACCATTCCTGGGATGCAGAAGAGCTGAGGAGTGGTGGGGGCAGCGGGACGTGGGCCAGCACTCCCCTCCTGTGGCATGCAGGCACTGAGGGGTGTGGAGCCCGGAGCATGCGGGTCCTGCCTGGCACTGCCACAGCTCTCCCCATGTTGGTGCGGGATCCCAGAGGGTGGCACCGCGCTGCAGATCTGACCTGTCTTGCAGGGCCGTTACCAGGTGCTGAGGGGTATCGGACTGTGCTTTGCAGCACTGTAGTGCTCTGCAGATGAAATGGGCCCTAGCTCTGAAGCTTGGGTGGACACAGGAGCTGGAAGGGCGCTGCTGGAAGCAGAGTGGGAGGTTAAAGGGAAGGCTGAGCCCTGTGTGGGGCCGTGGGCCTGCTGGCGTGGTGCCCCACTTCTGATGTGATAAACCATGAAATCTGGATGTAAGGCAAGCGGTGTTTTCATAATATGGTGCAGGGGGTTCATGCTAGGATGCATCCCAACTGTTGTTCCCCTGGTCTCAATAGGTCCCTCCTGCCTGGGAGCTGAGTTGCTGCAAGTATCATCGCTTGGTATGGTAATTATCATCTGTGATTAATCCCACTCATGCTGAAGAACTGCGGAAGACTTTTCCGGAGGGTTCATCTTCATGTTTGCTTCTGCTGCTCATGTGTAATCTGAACTGACACGAGCCATTGTGGAAGGCAGACAGGCCGAGGTGTCTGTAGCAGAAAGGGCTCAGTGACAGGCAGATGCTGAGCAGAGGGTCAGGGCTGTCACTGCACCTTGGGGTGTTCCACTGCAGCTGCCCAGGGTAAGGGTCAGCCTAACCCAGCTCTGCTTCCCCCGTGCTCTGCCCTGGCAGCAGTGTGCCAGGAGCCAGCATGCCCCCAAGCCGGAGCCCTGCACCCCAGATGTCCTGCTCCTGTGGGCAGGTGTTGTAAGTAGCTCCAAGTGGGTGAGTTTGTCACTGGAAGCTGTTATGCAGTGGGACATCGCTGTGACCTGAGGGAGGTGTCTGCAGTGATGCCCAGGTGGAGAGAGGTGGCCAGCAGCACGGCAGTGCTTGGGCTGCAGAGCCCTGGGAGGGCCATAGATCCCAGGGGATGCACAGCCTGGGCTCTGCTGCATGGCACTGAGCTGTGTCCCTGTGCTGGGAGCACCCACCCAGCCACCGGGAGACATAAATATTTATTTGTGCAGTGCTGGAAACACCTGAGAAATTCTCCAGAACCTCTATAGCTCCGCAGTCATCATTTAAGCAAGTTCATGCTCCATTAAAAACAGTTATTTAATACAATAATCATTCAATTAAAAACCTCTTGAAGTGGCTGCCAGAGCCTATTTGTATCAGTGCAATTTTTTAATTGTAAAAAAGGCTAAATACAGATCCGCCAACTGTGATTGTCAAGAAAATGTTCAGGAAAGGAGGGCTCAGACTCAGGGGCACTGGCACACAACAAGTCCTGGGGTGAGGGCTGGGAATGGCGTCCCTGTGGTGCCCGGAGCCGGGGGGGCTGTGGGAACCCCTGCAGTGTGCCAGGCCTTGGCGGGAGTGCCAACACCATGAGGGAGAATCAGCCCAAAGTGTGCAGTAGGGATCTGCTCGAGAGGCTCTGTCGAAGCCCACGGGTGGCAGAGCTGCCCGGTGCTCAGAGGTTCCCCCAGAGCTGGGAGCGCTGCCTGAGGTTCCCACCGGTGCCTCCAGACCCACACCCACACTGTGCCTCATTACATGGGCGCATCACATAAATATTCCAGTCACTATTGCTTACTGTCAGACCCAATTTAGAAAAGTACCTGTCTGTTACAAATATTTTATAGTACTTGAATATGCAATTTATGTAACATGCCCAGCAAAAGAAATCCATTATACGGTTTTGTCTGATTGGAATTCTGGCATCGTAACAGTAGGAAAAGAATTAAATTATTCTAGAAAGTTGCAGTCCATTATGAAGAGCTAACTGCTTTTCTCTGAAAAAGAGACAGCTCTTCCTCGGCAGTGTCGGCACCACAGCACGAGCATGGCTTCCCTGGCTTCACGTCCAAATGCCACAGAGCAGCAGGATTGCCCAGCATGCAGCCCGCCCTGCTCCTGCCCACAGCTGTGTGCAACCCGCTGCCAGCCACCAGCGAGGCCCGGCGCCCAGCACTGCTCAGGGACACGAGGGCTGCTCAGTGCCGGAGCCCTTTGGTGCCGGAGCCCTCTGGCAGCCTGCGGGGCTGGGCTCACTCTCAGAAATGCTCGGTGCTGTGTGGGTGTGGGGCCCTCTGAGGGGACTTCGGTGAACCCCGAGCGGAGCGTCCTGCTCTCATGCAGTTCTCAGGGATAAGGAGAGGAGCCCGAATCCCTCCCATCACCTCCCTCATCCCTATTCAAGCAGCTGGAACTCAGGGCAGTTAATGGTTCTGCCTCTCCGAACACAGACCGACATTGAATTCTCATTACCTGTATCTCTGGCGTCAGGTTCATTTACATTTTGCAAAGTTGCCTCTCTTTTGCCCTGCTCTGATTAGGTCTGTCCGAAGTGAATTACTGAGCTTATTGATCTGAGCTCTTTTATTTCAATTGGGGTGAGGCGTAGGCAGCACGTGGCTTTGGGGGAACCGTGTGGCCTCAGCGCCCCGGGGACACAGCTAAAGCACTGCACGGGGCTGCGTCCTGCTCCCAGCATCCCTGAGCTGCCGATGGCACAACGCTGTGTGGCGATCCCCTGCACTGCTGCCAGTGGGACGCTGCGCTGCTGAACAGCCCGCAGGCACCGTGTGGCCGACGCGCAGTGCTGAGCTGTGTGCCTGACCTGCAGTCAGGAGCAACAATGGCAGCTCAGACACAGAGAGCTGCAGCCCTCTGCTCCTGCCGGAGCTGTGCTGATGGGGGTACCCCACCTGGAAAGGGCTGCCTGCTCCAGCCTGGGAGCGTCCCGGCCACACAGAGGTGCAATGTTGCAGAAAGGTATTTGAAATTGGTGTCCACTCCTGTGGTGAAACATGTCTTCGCGAGTGCGTTTTGGGAGGAAAAAGCAGGTCAGAGTACAGCAGAGAGTATTTATTTCCTCTGGGACTTTGTGTGTTTCTTGTGGTGTGTTTTATGGATAGAGCCAGTCCCATATGTCTCGAGGAAGGCGTTTGGCTAAGCAATGTGTTAACAGTTAGTGTGCTAAGGAGCCATTGTTTGGGTACTTTAGCTTTGACATTTAAATGCATTTTTCAAATACAGTGAGATGAATGTGATGTCACCAGGGAGTCGCAGAGGACTCTCAAGCATAAAAGCAGACGGCTGGGTTTTAATCTTTAACAGCGCGCCGGGCTCTTATCCATAAAGGTCCCTTCAGTAAAGCTGTGCTGTTCTTTAGGTGTCCGGAATATCAGGGCTGTATCCACTTATGGCACTGTGTGTGAAAGAAAAAATGTGTGTAATGCAGAAGTGGTATTTAATGCCATTCAGACTTACTCTGTTTGACCATGGGAAATCTGGGGGACGGAAGGTCTTTGCAGGCTCTGGCAATAGGAAATGGGTCAAACGCTAAATGGGACCAGGCTGAAATTTCGATTTCTGTTGATGTACGACTTCTACCAAATGCAGGGATTTTATGGCTTGACTCTGCGAGACATGAACTGACAGAATATGAGTACCCTGTGAGAAAAGTGAGACCAAGGAAACAGCTATTGATAACTACGTGCGGGGAGAAAGGTCCTACATTTGACCATAGTATGAAACTGTCTTAAAAAAAGGTATTTACTTCATTGCAAAAGCACAAATGGAAATGCTTTCCTTCAAACGGAAACAGAGCCCCTCCTGGATCCAAGCCCTGCTCACAGCACCGCGGTGCCCGGCGGCTGCAGGTCGGGTGGCACAGGGAGCTCCTGGGAACGTCCGGGGAGCTCCGAATGGGGAACGCATTGCAGACAGGCACAGGCCCCGATCTTTGGCCTCACTTCTAATCAGCAGAAGGAACTGGAGGATCGTGCCTTCAGCATCATGCTGTGGAGTCCATGGATACTCCAGAGATTAATTTGTCCTTGTGTCTGGTATTCTACCGAGAATACAGCGCTTTCATTTTTAAATATTAATGAAGATTAAAAGTTTTCTCACTGGGGAGAATTCAGGGTGGAAATGTAGAAGTACCTCCTGAGATTACCCCTCTGGAAGTGGCGCTGTGTCTTATTAACACACGGCTGTGTGTGCACAGGGCATGGACACGTCTGCAGACGTGTAGCAGATCTCCACGTGTGCCACACGTGACACTCATGTCAGCACTGAGCTCTGCCCATACCGGGGCTCGGGGACTGTGGGCCGCGGGTTGGTGCCCAGATGTGGTCCTGTGCTGTTCCCATCCCTGGGCAGACAGAGCCTTGCAAGGACTGCAGTCTGTTTAGCATATATCAGAGACCGGAGCAGTCAGACGAGGCTTTACTTTTTCAGTGGGTTTCTTTACAGTGACACTTTCTCTGCTTTGAGAACATCTGCAGACAGTGGTTTTCAGAGGGCTCTCATCTTCAGGGAAAGATTACAGATAAACACGAGCAGGCTTTTAATTACAAGATACTGATTGTTGGTTTACACAGCAATATTTGTTCAGTAAATTGCTAATTAATGCAAAGAAAGCACCATGTGACTTCAAATATTTGCTTCCATTTACACTGCAAAAATATTATTTTTCCCAATGATCGCAACAAATGAGATCTGTGCGAGGGCAGACAGAACAGAGAGGTAGAAGGGAAGGGGCGCAGTGCTACCGCTGGGACGGCCGGCAGCACTGAGGTGGGCCCGAGGCAGCCCCGTCTCTGGCAGTTTCACAGCAGTCTGTTTGCCATACTTTGTCCCCCAGCACTGCGGAGCCGCTCAGCTCCAGGTGCCATCACCAGCCCTGCTCTACCTGCAGTGGCACTGAGGCCGGGCAGGGAGCTGACAGCAGCAACCTCCCACCTGTGTGCCTCTCTGGGGGCAGAACTAACAGGTGGGGCTCTAGAAGTGCTGCATCAGCTCCTGCGCAGCCGGCTCCTGGCTCCTCAGCAGAGCCAATCTCCAAGCAGACTGCCTCCAATTAACTAAAAGCACTGGTAAATATTCAGAGGTAAGGAAGTGTTATTAGAAGAGGCCTTTCCGACAGCGATGGAGGAGACGCTTTTGATGTGAGGACACCCAACAAAGCAGCCCTGAAGTGAGAGAGAGGTTTACGATAACAACGAGGAGAACTTACAGAAGGTTTATCCGGCTTTGCTAGGCTGACCTGTAACTGCCCTGCTGATGGAGAGTAATTTATAGACGTGCTGAAGAAGCTGGATTTATACTCTGATCATGGGAGAGAAATGCTGGTACATAAAATTGGTAGTACCTTTTGCAGTATATACCTAAATCTTTAATTTTTATAGCAGCTAAGAGAAAAATAAGCTTGCATACAGTGCACACAGCATAAACTGACCATAAATCTTAGCCCTGCAGAGAGCCAAGGAAAGAATCCTGGTGATTCCTGGTCCAGGCTGTTTGCAAAAGTGCCGTGATAATGGTCGTTCTGAGAGCCAGAGCCCGACCCACATGGCTCCTTTGGATTTCCTTTCCCCAAACAGGAAAACTGGAGGTGCCCATCACTGGGATGGAGCACCAGCGGGGAAGTGGCGCTCCATGGGATCGGCGCACACAGCTGTGCAGGGATTCACTTCTCAGACCACACAAAGCATTTCTCTCTCTCCCTCCCTTAGGATAAAGCAAAAATGGAAGAGTCCCTTTTCAAGCAAAGCCCAACCCGGCTGCTGGAATGAAGCTGAATTTTTTTCCAATCTGTCCCTGTGTTAAGGCAGAAACTCTTCACTGCATGCAGTTCTCCCTGACCAGTGCTCATCCCTCTGACTTTCTGCAGTAAACTTTTATTTGTTGAAGAAATTAACCAAATGAATTCTCTGAAAATGAAATAAATTTGCAGGCCATCTGGCTAGCTGCTCATCTTCACGGCACACTGAGGCTGGCAGCAGAGTGAGATCCAACTGCTCTTCAGAAGACATGAGGGCTGAGGACTGGGCTGCAGGGACTTGTAAAATTCTGTTGGACCTTAAACATTAAAAAAAAAAAAATCAAATTAACTCTTTAAGATCCCAGCGGAGCTGCTGGCCAAGTGAGAAGAACGGAGTGAGATAAAGAAAGAAATGATTTCAAAACACAGTAGATATGTCGAAGGAAGACAATTTTTGCTCCGTTTTGCTTTTCTTTCCTGCAGTTCTCCCTGACTCCCAGCTGCTCTCCCAGGCCAGCACCTCCAGGGAGGGCTGTGGCCGTGGCTCTCACAGCTCACAGTGCTGCTCGGTGGCTGAGCCTTCCCCACGGCAGTGCAGCGCAAAGCACTGAGCAGAGCACCAGCTTCAGGAAAGTGCTTTCCAAGGAAATTCAAGGAACAGTTGGAATGCCTCCGTCTATTAAAGGGTGACATTTAGTGTTGTACTTTGAAATATGTTTAAAGTACCATGCAGCATAAAGACCCTAAGGGGACCCATGAGCCAAATGAGATTTCCATGTCAGCACCAGTCACGACCTTTCCTTTACTGCATCTGCTTAAATACAGAAAACATGGTTTTGTTATAAAGTCAAGTCAAAACAGGGATTCAGAGTAAAATATAATATATACTTAGGGCTGCCCTTGGGGACCTTTTTAATGGTTTCATATAAAACAATATTCTGTTTACTGTGAGATCTTCCTGCGCACTACTCCGTGCTCCAGGTTCGCATGAGGTCTCTGCGGCCGCCCCACGCCCCGGCTGCTGCTCTGCAGGCAGAGCTGCTTTGCTGCTGCTTTGTCCTTACAGCCCCACCAGCACCAACGGACGGAGGCAGTGGGAGCTACTGGGTGCAGAGCAGGGCCTGGGGTGTGATGCAGCGTGGTCCATCCCAGGGCACAGCCCCAGGGGCACTGCCACCCTCTGCCTCTGTGTGGACTGCCATTGCTCCGCAGGCTGACAGCTGCACAAACAGCACTTTGGGAAAGAGCATCTTCAACTTTTGTGAAGCCGGGCTGTTGGCCTCAGTGGGAGAGGAAAGGCCCTGCTTCTTACAAACTAATGCAAGCAAAGTGCTAATCGTGAAATGTTTGAGCTTGGTATTCATACAATTACTTAGCAAGGACTTTGCTTGAGGCACAGAAGACTGGCACAAAGTCTGTTCCATGCCATTGAATTCCTGTCAAAAGGAATCCCAAACCCATTACTTACCATATGACAGGTGCAGCAGTCAAAGCAAGGAGAACCACCGGGCACTGGCTCTGCTCAGCGTCATGAGAGGCGGCCGCAGGCACACAGCTTTGTGTGCAGGGCTGCAGGAGGGCAGGGGGGGCTCAAAGCTGCCTGGCAAAGTGGTGGGCAGCCCCAGGAGGTGTGTGGAGGTGCAAACACTGACAGTGACCGGAGATACGGCCTTGCTGCCACCAACTGCACAGTGAGTGGTTTTACTGATCTCCACAATCCAGGGATCAACTGATACTTCTCTGAAGATGTGCCTGCCCTTAAAAGCAGCCGCTTAGAGGTGGCTATGTTGTGAAGTGCATTAAGTTCAGTAAATGATGCATTTAGCTACATTGAGTTTATACATCATGAATGATTTATTCACTTATAAATACTCCAAACTCCACATACATATTCTTCTGGTTGTTTAGTTTCTTGTAATTTATTGGTCCATTATTATTTAATATGCAAGTTATGTCGCCCAAGATGTAAAAAAGAATTTTCCATCTGTTTTGTTCCCCTCATTGAGGCACACAGCAGCGATGCTGGGACATGCAGGCTGTCCGTGCTCAGCCTGGCCCAGCGCTGAGCCAACATCAGGTCCAGGTTCCCTCCTTGGGCTGGGAGCTGCTGGCTGTAGGATGGAATCCCACAGCACCCAACCCACAGCCTGTGCTCAGGCACCTCACCCCTCCGAGCCGCCGCCTGCATCTTCTGGCCCTGTCTGGAAGAGTTGGGGCTCTTCAGCCTGGAGAAGGAAGGGCTCCAGGGGGACTTTATAGTGGCCTGCCGGTACCTGGGGGGTGCTACAGAAAGCTGGGGAGGGACTTTTTATAAGGACAGGAAGCAACAGGACGAAGGAAATGGTTTTAAACTGGAAAAGGGGATATTTAGACTAGATGTCAGGAAGAAATTATTTATGTGAAGGCGTTGACACACTGGAACAGGTTACCCAGTGAGGTCGTGGATGCCCCCTCCCTGGAAACTTCAAGGTCAGGCTGGATGGGGCTGCGAGCAACCTGGTCTAGAGGGAGGTGACCCTGCCTACAGCAGGGGGTCAGAACGAGGTGATCTTAAAGGTCCCTTCCAACCCAAACCATTCTGTGATTCTATGATATGTTCCTCAGTGAGGCTAATTGATAACCATCTGCCTTCAGCCACAGTGGCAGAGACTGTCATCCTATTCAGAGGTGAAATTAATGGAAGAACAGAACTTTTGCAGGAGAGGATTTATTCTCAGTTAAGCGTCCCTTTCCCAATAAATCTTCCCTTTATTTCCACTCGGGAATGGTCAGGAGCACCCAGAGCCGTGTGGCTGTGGGCAGCGTGGTGCTTCCAGGGCCAGGGGTGGCACTGTGGCCCCAGCAGTGCCTACCGTGGGGCTGAGCCGTGCCGTCAGCACCGCGGCAGTGAGTGAGGAGAACCGGCGCTGGCAATTCTTTCATGTGCTGTTAGTGAACAGCCATCAGAAGACATTGACACTAACTGTGGGCCTTTTAAGAGTGTAATGTATTAGCAACTTGTCTCCTTGAAAGCTAATGACAAATGCCTTGTTTAAAAGGAAGATCAAAACATCAAGAAAAATTAGATTAAATGGTTATGAAACTCCCAGTGGAGGACGCATTTCTCAGAAGTATTCCCTGTTGAACCTTGGAAATCTGTAATTATTTCCCCTGCTTACTGCATTAGGGCTGGGAAAGTGTTTGCATTGCTTCAGTCTGTAGCTGCAGTCGTGCTCTGGGCACAAAGCCCGGCCCAGGCCAATGCGGAGAGGGCAGTGCCCAGGAGCAGTGCTCCAGCTCCCATCCCCAGGCCATGTGTCCCCAGCAGAGTGCCACCCCCAGGCCATGTGTCCCCTGATGGGCGGCAGCCGGCTGGAGCTGTGCGTGGTGCTCTGCGTGGGCAGCACAGCGGTCCCATCCCCTGCAGGAGCTGATGAGGCTTTGTTGAGCAAAGGGTGCTGCCCATCGTGCTTGGAAAGGTGTTTCCAGCAGATACAGGCACAAAGCCGGCAAGAACCCACGTGGGTGGCAGCTGATTACTGCAGAGGTCGAGGCTGCTCCTAGCTGGAGCTCCCCAGATCTCTGCTCGCTGCGGTGTGGTGCTTGAATCCACTCTTATATCCACTCTGTATATAAGCACACTCAGTGCTGCTAAAGCTTTGTTTCAAGAAGCGGAGAGCAATAGAAGTTTGTCAGAATGTTGCCTTTGCGATGGCAAAGGCAGTTAAAGTGGTACATTGTAGACCTTATCCAAAGAAGATAGTTTACACGTTCTTAATGGATCAGACAGATATCTGATTTCTTGCAGTATGGTGCAATTAGGAGAGTCCCCCCGGACCTGGAAGGACCGACACACTGTTGTTCCTGATAGAAATTATTTCCATATTTAAGAAAATAAATCAGTTTTCC
>PPHD01006537.1:6290-24386 GCA_002909625.1 Bambusicola thoracicus
AAGTATTAGACTGAGGCCTTCATACAGAATTCCTAGTTTATATAAATGATTGTTCAAATGACATACTGTAGTTGCTTTTTAAGTATTAATTTGCTTGCAATCTTGCACTGTATGGCAAATTGACTTTTCCTCTGTGTTTGGGAAGATCTATGTTTAAGTGTTGAGAAATGGCAAAATTTTCCAGATCTGTTTGAAAAACAGGTGGTTGAGCACCTGGTGGGAAGGCAGGGCCAACCCAGGGGAGCTCAGGTGTATGCAGTACAGCTGAGGGACCAGAAGGTGTGGAGCCAGGATCCGCCCCTTTCCAGACATCGTTTAAGGGTTGGCAGTGGAGGTGAGGGTGTCTTGCTGGAGATCCCTGCATACCTGAGTCCTTCCAAAGGTAAGTGGACTTTCTTCCTTCATTTGTGTCCATGGCTGTTGTGTTTGGGCTTGTCCTCATTTGCTGCAGCCATGGTCTTTGCCGCCCTGCTACTATCACTGTACTTTCCACTGCATTATGGTGTTACAGGAGGCAAGTAGTATTACAATTCTTTACAAGTTAAGGAGAACTTGCAGAAATCTGTCCCACTAAACTGTGCCCTTGCTAAACTGCAAATAGGAAGTTGGATTTTTTAGGCCTGTAAGTGGAACTTCTTTTTTTCTTTTGCAACACATATTTGTATGGCAAATCTGTTTTAATCTTAAGAAACAGGAGAGAAGGTGATGAGCTGGAAGGCACCTACAGAGAAGCTGGTAAAAACTGCTGGTAATTTAAAACATGAATGGAAGGAATACGTAGGATGGTTTGTGTGCTGTGGCAGTACTGGTGAAATTACACTTCCTGTCAAATCATCCCAGCTGGAAATAGCCTGCAGAAAATTGCTTTTTCTTTCAATGGCTATAGTCTTTCTTTTAAAAGAAGATTATTAAAATAAAAAAAAAAAAGAGGCTTGGCTGTTTTGAAAATACAGGAGCATTCACTTTCAAAAGCGTTTGCTTAGGCAGTAACTGCTGTGGCGCAGCAGGCGACTAGGATTATCTAGTGGAGCTAAATGCAAAACAATCAATTAATGGACTTGTGTACACTCAATCATTACCTCCCACAGCCCTTGTAAAATACTCACTGTTATGGCAGTGATTATTTTAAACCCATTTCTGATAGGCTTAGAGTCCTTGATCACTGTTCAAGTGCAAAAGAACTACGTGAGTGAGAAGGATATGTATGCAGATTGACAGATACAGCTCTAAGGTTGGCTTTGACTTCAGAGGAAGGAGATCACAGTAATGCCATTTATAATGCTGTAGTTGAGGCTCTGTCTACAGCTCTCACCAATAAAACTCACCTTTAAAAAGGCAGAACTTGGCATCAGAGCCTTGCTTTGGGCTGAACTGTGCCTCGCATACCTGATCATAGAGCTCATAATACATATTTTATGGTGGCATGAGTGGTATGCATTGTCATAGCTAACTCTCTGAGCAACTTAGCCTTCTCTGTAATAATAAGCATGCCACAGTGGTTAAGGCACAACTCTAATGTTTTAGGAAGTGGCAGCAAATGGCAGAATTTGTGTTACTGCACAGCATTTATTCCAGAGAAAGTAATGCTTTCTGGTAATGAGAAAGTGATGATAATTAGATGTGGATTTAAATACAGAAGGACTTTAAGAAACCTTCCTTTTTTTCCCCACTCAACAGCAGTTAAAAGAAGGAGTTTCGGGGAGAACAAAAGGCTAGAGCAAGGGGGTGAGTATTTTACAGAATATTCTCCCACCTGCTAACCATTGTGGCTTTTGGACTTCTGAAGCTGAATTTGCTTTCTGTTCATTTAACAGAACAAATTCTCAGAGAGATCCTGCAGGTGATCTACCGTCACTGCCTTCTCCTACTGCAGTGCAGCCTGGAGTAGTTGCTCCAGCAGCCCTTCCCACCACCTCTGCTTTCAGGGCTCTTAGTACTGAGTAGATTTCATCTGATATTAAAGCCTCTCTTGTATGTGAGATGTAAGATTTCACTGTATGTGAAATGAAAGATAAATGTGTTGGAAAGCATCTTTCCAGTGAAGCAAAAAAAAAAAAAAGTGGTATGTGTAGCATGGTATAGTATCTTGCTTATAGTCTGTAATTCTTGATTTGGATGGTGATGCTGTGCATTTGCAAAGGGTGCGAGGCTAAAATGTTAAGTGTACCTTAAGCATGCATTTTCAGAGAGAATTAACTTGGTGTTTATTTGCTGGACTTAACTCTATTTTTGTAATTCTTCTAAAAACATAGGAAGGTGAGCAGGTACGTGAGCTTCTATAATCAGTACTCAGGTCTACTATTTTTTTGAAGTAATAAGTGCCAATAATATGTTGAGTACTACAGAGTTTTGCTCTTTGCTGTGTGGAGATGTGTATAAACTTTAAACTAATGGTATTAAACTAACTATCTGATCTTAGAACATTTGTATGCCCATATTTAAGTGGTCAGATTGTCTGTTGACATTAATAATGCTGCTCATTTTCTGAAGGTGTGTGTGCACTTGGTGCAGGTTGGTTGGTCTTCTGAGCGTAACCAGGGAAGGGGTTCCTGTGGAACAACAGATGCAGACCCTATGTGTTGTTAGGGTTAAATAGTGAAATGGAAGCTTTTCTTGCAAGAGGTTCAAGTAGAAAGAGAAAGAACTTGAAAAGTGCTTAGCATCGTCTGAAAGCAGCTGTAGGTCACCTCACTTACAAGTTAGCAATAAATTCCAATTTTCTCACTCTGTCTTCTGAGTATATGGTTTTCTGAGTCATAAAAACTAGCTGTGAGAGAGGGAAGAAGGAAGCCTGAAAAAATATAAGTATGTTGAACCATATCTGACTTTAAAACAACTTAATTAAACTCAGAATCTCATGTCACTGTTCGGCTAGAAACCATATCAGAACAACTAGTGTATGTTACAGCTGAATAGAATTTCCTTTAAGCTGTTTTCTGTGAGCTCAAGCCAACCATGCATTTGCTACACAAGGATTGAATGAATCCTCATTTGCTTGGGTTCTTAACCCAACTGGCACTTGACCAAATAACAAAAAAGGTACAAGCCACCGGTGCCCTTTCTAAGGGACCAAAAAAAAGAGCTCTGAGTAAGTTAGTCTTTCAGAGTGGGTTTTGTTAATTTTTCTAGCTATGAATTATACATGCAAATTTTCCTTGAAGTTGCTTGGATTCAAATAGTTCAGAGAACCACTTGTCAAAGTGAATTCTGGCTAATCTTTGTTTAGGTCTACTTATGTTTTGAAACTACTTGTAAGAGGAATTAATGTTGTTTGTTTGTTTTTAACAAATAAAGCCCTACACAGCTAGGCTATATAGTTGTCTATGTGCTTACTGATTTGCAGAAGTAATGGCACCAGAAGAGATAGTAAAGTATTTCTTGAAACAGTTGTTATTTACAAAAATATTTTGTAAGTTTTTTTTTTTTAATCTTTAGAACATGGTTCAAATATTTCAAAGAAATGTTTTAGTTTGGACAGGGCTGATATCCATCTGAACTTATTTTTCCCTGATCACTACTAATGGGACCAGAGGGACCTCCTTTTTTTACCAATTAATCAAGTTTAAATATGAATTAAGATGAGTTATGTAGTTATTTTGTTCCTTGATGTGCTCTTCAGTGAATCTTAAATATCTAAATTATGCCTTCCATTTTTCTTACCTTGTAAAGAAAAAATTTAGTAGTCTTAGAAACTGAAAGCAATGAATAAATCACAGCTATTGGGAAGGGTGGCAGTCATAGAATCATGGAATTGCTCTGGTTGGAAAAGACCTCGAAGGTCATCAAGTCCAACTGTAACCTAACCATAGTACCTCAACTCTAGCAACCCTCTGTGAAATCGTGTTCCTGAGCACCACGTCCAAATGGTTTTTTAAACACATCCAGGGATGGTGACTCAACCACCTCCCTGGGGAGCCTATTTGAGTGCTTAACAACCCCTTCAGTACAAAAGTTTTTCCTAATATCGAACCTAAACTTACCCTGGTGCAACTTGAGGCCATTTCCCCTTGTCCTATCACCTGTGAGATTAGACCAACTTTGCTCTCACTGCAATCACCTTTCAGGTATTGGAAGAGAGCAATACGGTCTCCCCTCAGCTTCCTCTTCCCCATACTAAACAGTCGCAGTTCCTTTAATCTCTCCTCATAGGGCATATTCTTCAAGCCCTTCACAAGCCTTATTGCCCTTCTTTGGACCTGCTCCGGCACCTCAATGTCCTTTCTGTATTGAGGTGCCCAAAACTGTACATAGTACTCAAGGTGAGGCCTCACTAGTGTGGGTACAGGGGCAGGATTACTTCCCTAGTCCTTCTCACCACACCATTCCTGATACAAGCCAGGATGCCACTAGCATTGTGGCCAAGAATGCTGTTGTGTATTTCTTCAAGGACGCACTTCTGTCTTTAGCACATTTTCTCCATGCTGACTGGGGGAGAAGGTGGTTGTCTCTGACCTTCCATTAATGACTTAAACAGCAAATGAGCTGAAAAAACTTGCTTATTTCCAAGTTTTTTTTTTTTCTTTTATGTGTTAGTTGTGCTTGGGGCCTTAACTGTAGTGAGTCTGGCAATCTTGATTCATAGAGATTGTTTAATATCCTACTACATCATACAAATGTTTAGGTACTCTATAATGATCCCAGTTAAACTGTTTATATATTCCTCCAGGAATAGAAAGAAGATAACAAGGAATCCTCTCAAAGGAATCATAGGTCAAACACACTGTGTTTGACTGCATTATTGTTTCTGGAATAGCTAGATGTTCTGGAACAGCTTTTCCAGCAAACACAATGTTGGCTGAAACACAGGTTAGGGAGCTGAACTGGCAATTCGCAATCAATGCGAAGGGATGAGATAGTAAGCTTCAGAGAATGCAAAGATGATTATGTATCTATTGTGCAGAGAATTTGAGAGAACTTCAAACAGACAATGTACTACAGTTGTTTTTACAAAGTTCAATGTAGTGGATAAACTGTTGTCTATTCCTGCAGGTTAGATTAAGGATTGTATACATCCAAGTCATCCTTGCCTTACCACAAGAATCAGCATGAAGGTTTTGCCTCTTCTGTGGCATTAATCTTAAGTCTGACAGTGTATACTTCATGAAGGGACTTCGTTACCCAAAAGTGTATGCTTTGTGAAGGGAAGCATGGAAGAACTTCCTTATGGTAAGGGTGAGGGAGCACTGAAACAGGCTGCCCAGAGATGTCTATGGAAGGATACTCCATGACCTATTCAAGACCTGTCTGCATGCCTACCTGTGTGACCTACTTTAGGGAATCTGCCTTGGCAGGGGATTGGACTCTATGATCCCTTGAGGTCCCTTCTAACCTCTGCAATTGTGAGATTCTGTGAAGGAGAACCATACAAAATAGGGCAAGCCTAAACTGGTAACTCTGGTATGCTGGATGTATTGGAGCAGCACTGTGAACGTTTATTCTCTGGGCTCTCCTGGTAAATTCTTGTTCTCTGAGAGACTGAAGGAAGGGAAATGCTTCTAGTATTGAAGTTAGTTTTTTTTTGTTGTTGTTTTTGTTGTTGATCTTGTTTTTAAGATAGTAGTAACCTGATCTGACATTAGAAATACCTGATGTATTGCAGTAAAGAAAGCTTATTTCATACCTTATGATTTAATTAGTGTGTGATTGTAAA
This sequence comes from Bambusicola thoracicus, assembly GCA_002909625.1. NCBI lineage: Eukaryota > Metazoa > Chordata > Aves > Galliformes > Phasianidae > Bambusicola > Bambusicola thoracicus. Next base: position 11,941 of record PPHD01006537.1, read on the forward strand.
CTCATTTAAAGCAGGAGTTTATGTCCTCTTAAAATTTGTGAGGAAACCAAAACCCTTTCCTGAAGTCTTAGGGAGGATTAATTTCCTAAGTAGCATAATCTAGTCGATCCTCTTTGGCACAGGTCCTCTACTATCAAGAACAGGTTTCTTGATATCAATACCAGGTTTCTTGTGAGAGTGTGTATCTTTTTAAAGGCTGGAGATATGTTCTATTTTGTTTTACTTTGTTTTTAAGCAGTTGTGGTGGTGTTATTAGTTGTTTTTTATCTGTCACTGGACAAGACTATGGAGCTGTTTTGATATGTGATATTTCTCAGGTGGTTTTGCTTCAAGAAGTATAATTTTTTGGTAAAAATGAATACATTTGTAGTTCTGTTTACAGGGCTTTTGGCCTACTGTAAACTTAGACCTGTGTTGTTGTGTAAATAATTAACTACTTAAGAAAAACTTAGGACAAATAAAATGACCACCAAACACTATTTGTATTAAGCAGTTTTCTTATAAACAAAACATTTTTTATTGCCTCCTTAAAGTAGACCTAGTCTAGGATTTTGGCTTTTTCTGCTTGGCTGGACTGTGTCTATAGTTTCATCATCAAGTGCAGCATATAGCTTCATTAGTGGTTGCAGCAGCGATGGCTGAGGAGGTTTGTTTCTGAAGAATGATTTAGTTCTGCTGTAGAGATCATTCCTTATGATACACCAAGGATTCATGAGTTCACCTGCTGTTTTTCTGGCAATGCTTAGAACCAGCTAATTTTTCATTTAATTTTCAAGTTCCTGCTACATGCTGGAGCATAGCCTTTGTGATGTAAAGTAACAAGGATGAGCATAGAGAATAACAACATGTATTAATTGTTAGAAGCCATTATTCATTACTGCAGGATATAAATGGATTTCCTCTGTCAAGGTTTTTTTTCCCCTGTCAAATTCTGGCTGCTGCCTTGTTGCCATTGAATAGCAGTCACCACTGTTCATTGGAAGCAATTACATCTTGCAGTGCTTTGCTGTCTTGTTTCTGACCAGTTTTTAAGTGCATCTAAAGAACACTTGCCTTTGTTAACAACAGATGGTAATTTGGACAAAATAAATTTGTGTATGTATGCATCTTGCTCCAAAACTAATGCTTCCTATTTATTTCCATGGAAACTACAACAGATACAAAGAACACAATAACACTACTTAATTGAGCAAATTCTCAGCTACAAAATGTGACTTTTCAACATAGTCACCACCATTAGTTACTTATTTTCACCAGTAATAAACTGGTGAAACATGCTCTTGACTGCATACTGTATTCCTAATAATCTGCATAACAATCCAGAACATGGCTTGTCATTCACATCACAGTTGCCACTACTGAAATGTACCACTCGCTGTGCTCACAGCCACTGTTTGGACTTCATAAAGGCTCAGCAAATGTTGATTAACGTCAGTGAATGCAGTTTTATCTGTGTGGAGGAATTTGATGATACATTTATGCATCATACTCATTTCCATGACATATACCATTCTGTTAGACTGCCCCTCTGCTGCCATCTGTCACATGGTAACATAATGGAATATTGGTGGGAAAGGTTCAAACTCTACTGCTGTACTACTGTCATCTGTCTATGGTGTTGTGGGCCAGCATAATAAAATAGGAGGCATTGCTTTTGGATCAGGCCTCATACATACATATACAAAGTAACTGATACTTTCCAGTGGACATTTAAAAATTGTGTCTGGATGATGTTTTGAGATTTTTTTACTTTATGGAAGTCCAGAAAGTGCAGCAGTACTGTTCTTCATGTGAAGAAATATCCCATCACTGTTGCTTCATAATTAGACACAGGACTTGACTCTCCACTACCCTGCAACTTACATTATTTTATACTTAACAAAATGGATATCAAATGGCATCAGTGCAAAATAGTATAAGAAATGGTGGAAGAACTGACAACTGCAATATTGAAGATAGGCATGGCACTAATTTTGTTTCTTCCAGTATATCATGCTCATAAATAAAAGTAATGCTTCTATATATTCTGCTAAACAAAATAGGAGTAAATTATTTTTTGGAATGCAGACATGATGGATCATGCCTTGAGGTTACTGACAATCAAAAGTTTGTTGCACTTACACTTTGTCATCTATGAGTTCTGAGTAGAGGTGGGTGTTGTTAGTCTTACAAAGCGCTGTGGTTGTAAAACAGTATCTGTACACAACAGTGACACAACTCTGACATTCACAGTTGGCACAGATGAGCTGAAACTGAGAATTACAAATGTTTTTAACTTATACTAGGCTTCCTTCTTCTGACTACCTTTTAACAGTTTTCAAAATGTTGCTGTCATAACAAATGGACTTTCACCCTCAGACTCTGAAGAGGATTTCTGTAGCTGCTACTAACTCATATTACTATGCAGCAAAGGAGAGATCAGTTACAGCCTCTTGTTGACAAAGTAAAAACTGACAACTTATTTTCTTAAGTGGGAAGGTAAGGCAAGGATGTTGAGTTTACACAGACCATCAAATATAGAAAAGCTTAATATTACTTATGTTGTTTTAAGTAAGGCAATGGTGTCAACAAACCAGTAAAACCAGATTGCTTACCCTGAGTCTGTTCTTGCTTAGTATACAGTACAGAGTATGGTCTTTTTTATTATTTCACAGGCTTGAGTGGCCTGGTTTAGGCTTTAGTGAGAAAAATCATGTAATTTCAGAATCACAGAATGGTTTAGGTTGGAAAGCATCTCTGCAAGGCACTTTATCCTCCTGTTTGAGCGGGGCCACCTACAGCAAGCTGTCCAAAACCATGTCCTAATGGCTTCTGAACATCTTTATGGCCTCTCTGGGTGTGACAGTATGCTCTCCACAGAGTATTTTTTTCTCCCAATTTCTTCCTTGAGCCGGGCCTTGCAATACAAGGAAGCCAGTGAGTAACTGTACTGATAACACTCACTAAAACAGATTACTGACTACAAATGTCTCAAACTGGGAGGGGGGGCTGCTGCAATAACTGATAGCTGACACCTAGTTTGACAGCTCAGGACCAGTTGAGAATCCACCTAAAAATGGAGTATGACCATAAGTAAATCACCTTATTACATAGAGTGAGCAGCCAAAGAGCATCTCAAATTCTCTGGCACAGAAGCAGGCTGCATGGCAGGATCTCCCCTTGAGTACAGGTGTTTCTTGAGGTTACATCTGTGCAGAGATTTCTTACACCTTAGTGATACAGATCCTCAGTTCATGACTACGGTTTAAGTTTTATGAGCTTTGCTAAGGTTACGTCTGAATCACAAATAATTCTGCTGAATTGAGCTTTCACTTTGAGGACTTCTGAGTTCTGTTTTCATATGAAACCTGTACAAACTCAGTTTTCCCTTAGTGTTTGCAGTCAAGAAAGCTCAAGATGTTGTTCAAGCACAGTGATTTGCTGTGATTGCCCTTACTGGGCTCCAGCCCTGCTCTTCAGCTTCTCAGGGAACACAGCACCTCAGAGCTGTCTGAGAGTTGCTACTTTTCAATATGGAGAGATGTGACAAGATTTATTGACCAAGTAACTTATCAGGAAAATAATCTGCAGCCTTACTCCACAGGAGTTTAGGCTTGTTTACATTCAGAACTCTAAAGTGCCAAGAGTTCTTCCTCTGTGCTCCATGAGTTCCGCACAGTTAATGGTGCCTGTTGTTTGAATAGTCTCTGGTAGCACTTGTGAAAGCTGAAGGAGTGAGGATAATCAAAATGCCTACAAATGAGCTGAGCAAAGTCAGGGATCAGAGGACATCACATTTGTTACAGTAGAAATTGAATTCAGAGTTGCCTTTAGAGTCTCAGTAGAGCACTTTTCTGTGGAGAACAGCTTATTCAAGTTCAATAAGAAATATTTTTCCAGGGAAGCCTGTTCTAAGAAAGCTTTAGGTAGAAAACACGTATCATTGATATGTAACAGTGTGTTCCTAAAATATGTATATGAGATGGTGAATGTCAAATTCAGTATGTGGAATAGGACTTGGGATGACGTGAGATGTCAGCAATCAAAATTGCATTCCGGAATAATTTATGGACTTCTGGGGGCTCTTAGAACTCTCGCAGTGGAACTCTGTTACCAGTGGGAGTGAAAAATTTCAACTCTAAGAATTTCTTTTTTTTTCCCTGGATACTCTTGAATAATTTTATGTACTAGTTACTCTCAGTGACTGTGACAAGAGCAACTGTGTTATGCTTGTGCCCTATTAGTTTCTCTGCATGTGGTGCCATTCTGATCTTCCTACAAGTTGTTTGGGCTTCCCTGTTCTATCATTCTTGCTATTAGAATGAAATGCTAGAAAAGAGTAGTGCCTTGCTTTGACAGATGCAGAACACAAACTGGATAGGAGCTGTTTCTTTAAGAGGCACTGTATGGCAAACAGGTATATAGGTATTGGACCAGAGAGGTTATCACATTACAAAGGAGAAATGAAATACAGATCTTACCTGTGTCCTGGGCTCATAGAAGGACTCCAAATGAAGTGATCTCCAGATAAAGATCCTTCCTCCTTGGAAGTCAGCCCTTAAATGGTGTCTAGGAGGGGTGGAGCCAGGCTCTTGCTTCCAGTCACTCAGGTGAAATTGCATTCACCGGTGCCCTTGCAGCTGACTCAGCACTCACCTCAGGTGGTCAATCAGAGGTTTAGGCAGTGATTCAACAGTTCCCATACATGCACCTATATGAAGGGTGAGGACCTTCTTACTTTGCCAGTCTCGTGAACAGAATTATGCATAGGGATTGCTGTGTGTAGCATCAGGGAAAATGGCAAATAGATTGGTGTATTTTTGTAGAGATACTGTGGAGATGAGAGCTTCACCCTTGCCATTCAAACAAGGAGGGGGAAAGGCAGAGTCTGCACTTGGTTAACCAGCAGATCCTAGAATAGAGAGGACCGGAAGCTTGCACATTCTGGCAGCAAAAGGACAGCTTGTTCTCCACCCACTGGCATGCAGGTGCCTTTGTGGAACACAAGTAGTCATGTCTGGAGAAGCACTGGAGCTGAGCATGAGCCATGCAGCGGCACCAAGAAAAAGGGACAAGTGGTTCTCTACTGCAGGGGACAGGGACCCTGTTTGTCAATGTGAGCTGCTGTCTAGGGAGGTTTATGGTTGCTGGGGGCTCAGGTCTGGTGTTATAGACAGACTAGATGGCTCATTCAGTTCAGCTGCCTACTGGTCATCAGTATTGCATCAGTGATACTGGCAGGAGGGACATGGAGCACATTCAGAGTGAGTATACAGCTTTTGAGGTGAATGAGACTCCAGGCTGTGGGAGCCTATGGCTTGAAGATGAACAGACCGATCCTTAGATCAACAGCTGGCTCTCAGTGCAGGTGCTGTAGATGGAAAGCTGGATTGCTGTCTGCCAGGACTCTCTTTGAAGGTCAAGGGTTGCATGAGTTCTTTTCCTGACCAAATGGAGTGAGAGCATCTTTGAAAACAGGCTGGGCAACCTGGTGAAGAGAGCTTAAGTAAGGAGAAACGTGGAAGGTAAGGATGTGTTAGGTGAGGATGCAGAGAGACAGGAGAGGCCTCAAGAATGACAAAGCAGGGCAAATGCCTGCCCTGCCTGTATGCAAATGCACGTAGCCTGGGAAATGAGCAGGTGGAACAAAAGCTCTGCTTGTGGTAACAAAGCTGCATTAAGGGCAGTTCACAGGGAGTGGCCATCTCCCTTTAGTCATCACTCATTAGACCACACCTAAACTACTGCATGAACTTAACAGTTGGACTAGATTATTTTAAGTATCTTTTCTAATCTGAATAATTCTATGATTCCCCATGTGCCCCCTGAATACAAGGAAGGCATTGACAATCTGGACTGAGTTCAACAGAGGATCCTAGGATACTGGGGCTGGAGCATCTGCACTGTGGGGAGAGGATGATGGATCAGGACTGGTTTGATCTGGAGCAGGGATGGGTTTGAAGGCATCCAACAGCATCCTCAGTGCTGGCAGGGAGGTTATCAAGAAAAGGCTCTTACAGCCTATCACACATGACAGGAGGAGAAGGGCAATTTGCAAAGATAAAATAAGAGGTTCCTAATGCATGCAGCGAGCAATTTTTTTTTCCCCATGAGGACATCCTGGCAGTGGGATAGGCTGCCCTCATTTTAGTACATTTTTCGCAGTAAAAATTGGAGTAGTTGCAATTTATCACATTTCTGCCTTGGCAATCTAAAGAGAACTAGGTGTGACTGAAATGTACCTGGTTGATACTGTATTGCATTCATGTGCATGTCAAATGTTTAGCGTCATCTCCTCAGCTTTGAGAGATAATGTCTCATCCTGTATGCCTCCTGTTACTTATTAATTTACCGAATTGTCAGGGAATATAGCACTTGTTTTTTGAGGGCATGTTATTTCCATTGACAAATCCAGCACGTGTCCTGGCTTCAGTTAATACTTGGAAGTGTTCCTGCTTCCTGTATTAGAAGGACTGTGGGTTTCCAGGTGCTAGAAGGCTGTGGAGGCTGATTCCTCACAAGGGCTCTTTCCAATTGTAATCAGGTTGAAAAAGCTGATTGTTTTGAGTTTTCAGCCATAACTGTAGAATATAAAAAGTGCCTTAAATAATAGCTGACTCTGCATTTGCAGAGATCTTGTCTTTCAGAATGAAATGTTTGGTTATTTATTTATTTTTAGTGAGTGGTGCATATTGCTGTTCTGGAAGCAGTGCCTCGATCACTCATTTCACAAACTTAGTGCATTGTAAATTATTTACACTGTTATATATTCTCATTAGAGATGTGACAGATCTAACTAAAACAAAGCATCAATACAGGCAATATATATTTTTTATTTTTTATTTACTGGTGCCTAAAGCTCTCATGTAAGAGCTTATGGTGTTTCAGTACAAATTGTGTAGGCACCACAGAGCATTCAAAATAAGCGATTAAAAGCCTCAGGTCATAGACTGCTCTGACCACATCCAGTCTCTCGACAGTATGTTTGGCTCTTCTCAGGTGTAAATTCCATTTCTTCCCCCCCTACACTTTCAGAAGAACAGAGACTACAGAGACAGCTTCTACCTAGTATTATAGATGCTAATTAAAACTTGCTGATGGTTTGCACATGCTGATGTAGTAGCCTGGGATGTTTTGGGTTACACCAGAGGGATCCAAAGGGTGCAATAAAGGTTCATCTGCCCCCTGGAAGGAATGGTAGTGCAACACAACTCCAATTTGTCTCCAAAAGAGGATACTTCATTTCATTTGCAGTTAATTTGTTATATATTCTATTGGATCAGTGCAACATCTGTTTTTTCAGACCCATGCCTTGAGGTCCACGCTAATTAGGATCAGTCATTGTAAGAGATGGGTTTTTTTTTGGACCCTTTTCTCAAAGCTTGCTGAAGAACACAGGTGGACAAGTCCAGGCAAGTCCTGGTCAAAGTTGGTGAAATCTTTTGTCTGAAGATTTACAGGCCAGGGGAATGAGAGAGATGAGCAGCAGCCTAATGGCTGGGAGGCAGTCTTCTGTGTGGGCTCATCTCGAGGGGGAAAGCCACCTCAGGGGTGCTGCACATGACTCTTACCCAAGCGCCCAGGAATTTCACGTTGACAGAAGGAGGATAAAAAAAGGGACCAAGAGGTGTCTGACACCAGATGCCTCACAACATGATGCCTGCCTGCTGATGGACTACTCTGGGCTTTCTCTGTCGCTGTAACTCCTTGCTGCCTAAGGCTGTCCACTCTGCCCTGCACTTTTGCTCCTGTATTAGCCTCAGACCATCAGAATGGCATGCAATGGGACGCTGTTGGATCTTGGTGGTGACTGTCCCCACTTTACGTAATTTTTGCTCCTTTCCTACCTTTCCTATTGCCTGCTTTCCCTTCCCCATCACACTAATTCATAATTGTCGCTGACCTCCCCTTTTCCATCTCCCTGATTGATTAGGATCTGTAATAAACTGGTTGGACCAACATCTAAACCATTGTTTCTTAATCTCCACATCACATATACATACATTAAAAGAACCTCCTAATCACTGTTCATTTATTTATTTTATCTGTTTTGGATTTAGAATGGTTCTACAGTTGAATGAGCAGGATATCAATCTACATCCATACTGTACAGAGGCCCCTTTTTTTTCCTGTGCATAGCTCAAATAACTTTGGTCCTATTGTTTCTAGCCTTCACTGTCCAAAGGCAGTAGTCACTGTCAAGTGCAATCAAACACTATGAAAACTGACTGCTGTGGGACAAACTAGCTGTTTTTCTCTTGTTATATGTTTGCTATACAGTAATAATTACCAAGGATTGTAGAGATTGTTGTGTTGGATACAAGTCTACTGCAAGTAGACAGGCAAGCACTTGGAGCTGCAGCTATTCTTCTAACTTCGTATTTGTGGATCATTATTTGAGCCCTGCTGTAGAAATAATTGTGGTCATTGATTGAGTAGAATTACGGTCTATATATTTTTTTGAAATTATTTTATTTTTATTTATATTTGTTTTGTTGAAAGGGAGAAATTATTCACTGGATCACAACAATTGCTTTAGTCATCAAAGCTTTGAAGCTTCTTTGACATATATTTCTAGAGGATCTGTTTGGTCAGATGTTAGCTTCCGAGCAGCTCCTTAATGCCGCACAGAACAGTTGCATGGCCCTGAATTGAGTGAACCACTAGGTCTGATCGCCTGGGTAGGAATGCAGGGTCAACACATGATATCAAGAAGAACTCAGGGAAGTAGAACATTTATTTACATCACGCAGGAACTTACCTGGGAGGATTTTGTATGTTCACTTCTATAGCTAGTTACGTAAAACCTGGTGAAGAGCTGTGTTTTGAAGGAAAAGTTCAGGGGAAAGAGCTCTTAAGGGGCAGGTTTTGACATTCAATTTTTAATATGCTGTACAGAGGTGTTACTAGGTATATTTCTTGAAACGTATGAGATATCACACACAATAAAGTCACTGATTTACTTGTGACATGGCCTTTTTATGAAGCAGATGCACAGGGCTAAGGAATTAAGAACTGGATCCTAGAGAGGCTGAAGGATTGAAGTGCAAGGGAGCACAATGGGCCCAAGGCTGATCAGCTGCTTCATAACTTTTTCTCCCACCTTGTACAGACTACTTTGGAGATGAAAGAGATTTGCCAGCTCTTCAATAATTCTAGCTTCAGCATTTCAGGCTTTTATCTGGAAAATGTAATATAAAGACTTCGGAGGGTAAAAAAGAGCTGCAGTGAAAGGTAAACCTAAACTGCATCTCAAAGTGTTTTAAAAAATTCATCCTCATAAAAGAATATGAAATTCTATGAGCATCTTTTGGTGCCAGGTGTTTAGATGTGTATACTATCCATATTTGTGTGTGCATTCACCTTAGACTTCTAAGGATAGAAGGTTTTCTTTCCTTTGTTAGCTAAAACATGATGCAAATGTAGTTCTAGTGCTAGAATCAATATCTAAAATGAGATGGCATACTCATGCAAAATACTCATTATGTCTTGTTCAGCCATTTTGATACTTTATTAATGGACCGAAGATGTTTTTAGTCCAAATGTAAGTTTGGGTTTGTACCTTGCTGAATTGATTGGGAATGTGAATACCTTGACATCATTAAGTGTGCTGAAAGTTTAAGGATGTGCTTGGATAGTTTCTGTTTTGTAGCAAAATGTAGACCAACTTTTAGTCTTGTTCAAGTATTACTTTTTCTACCTTCACAGTTGAACAGAGGAAAGATGATTGTCACCTTCTAAGATGATACTAGTTTGTCTCACTAAGAAAGTGAAAAACTTCAGTAGGGAAAATTAAATCTTCTCTACTGATGAATACAAAGACCTCTGGAGAATATTGGAGCACAGAATGGTAAAAATGCAGTATTTCTTACATGCAAGTGTACTGATGGCTTTGGAGTAGGTCATCTACACTTTGTTTTCTATATTTGCCAGTGGAATTTTGAGAGCTTGAATGTTGTGTTTTACCACCTGCTCCTAAGTCCTGCCTTAATGTAAACCTGTTATCATTAAATCATCTTCATGTTTATGGATGAGCAAGGACAAGTCAGTTTTTTGCATGAATTTGAGAATGATTTATTAGCTATTGATTTAATGTTATTGACAAGTAACGATCTTTGCTTTGCAGAATCATGTAGCTCTTAGTTAGCTGTGTATGTCAATACTGCATTATTCAGTTTTTCCTTTCTGATGGGAACCTCTGATCCCCAGAGGCTGAATAATTCTTTTCATTCCTACCTCTGGTTTTAGTTAACTCTGATTTGACACTTGCCATCGATCTGATTCCTGCCATGCAGCTGTATGGCAGGAAGCAGTGTAACCGATTGCAGGAGTGTCGCTTATTTGGCAAGTTGTGAAACTTCATAACTTCTTTCTGAATGAAGAGTTGCATTTCTGTTCAGCTGTATACTGCATGAGTGTTCTGTCAATGTGGCCCTCATCCAGCAAAGCCTGATGCTTTTGGATGTGGAAGGAGACTGAGTGCATACATCAGAGCCACCAGCAGACTGCCTCTCTCTGGGCAGATGCTTCTGGGACACTCCCTCCGGACCTGGGCTGTTAAGGTGATGCAGCTTATTTTCTGACCTTTATGTTGAGTTTTCTCTTCATGAAAAGCAAAAGAGATCTGTATTCTCCCTCAACAGGGAGCTGAAATAGTATCAGTTTGTGCAGCTATGCCCACAAACTAGGAAGTGATACACACCTGTTGTGTGCTCAAGAGGCATGGGTTTGCTGCGCCACAATGTGAACTTAAAGGTCTACCCTTACTAACGCTCATGCAGGTAAGTAATTTTGCTAATGCTAATAGTAATTCCATTTCAGTGGAGCTAACTGTGCTGAGCATAAGTACTGTGAGGAAGTGGAAGTGTTCTCCCTTCCCTTTCTTTAATCCTTACTGATTGTAAGTATTTCATTGCTGCTATTACAGGAGGGAAATTAAAACCAGAGAATTTTAAATATGCACACTGTTTGAATGAAATAGCTGTTGCCCCAATCACTGTTGTCACTTTGATCTCAGTGTTTTGCTACATGTTAGGAGCCTGGTGCAGCACCCACAAGGAGAGTACTAATGGGGGCATGGAACAAATGCAGGTCAGCTTTGAACCCAGTTGTGTTTTCATTGCAGCATTTTTACTGACATGGCCAGAACTAGTTGCCTCACAGCAATATGACAGTAGAATAATCCCCCTAAAGTTACATGGGGCAAAGAGAATCTGCTTGTGTGACTGACCAGCTGGTGAGTAGGAATGTAATGGAAAAAATGCTTTCAATTTGCACTGGGAGAGATTCTTATAAATATTGATGGCAGGAACTTAAACTGCATTTGATGAATTCAATCATATAGGTTATGCTGAAACCTTGATGCAGTCGTGTGAGATTGAAATGAGTATAATGAAGTTTGACTTAGACTGGGCATAGGTAGGGCTGCCTGTGCATTTGTCTTTCCCATGGGCTTCTCAGCTGCTGATACTGCCATGAAAGATGAAAGCTGTGACTGACCACAGTCTTTTACTACAGGCATTTTTACTACAGGCATTTTTCTGTTCTTTTGAATATCTGAAGGCTGTGGCATGGCTGAAGTGCTAAAGGCTTTGAGATAAAATTCTCTATTAGAGGTATGATACTAAGCTTGTCCTTCTTTGGGTCTGAATGACTCTGTAATTGTGATTTTTAACAATTGCCCTTGCTTGTTTCAAATTACTGCAAAACTATCTGTGGTAGTAACACTGGATATTAAAAAAGAGTATTAATCCAGTTACCTATTTTTAAGCAAGCTGTCTTTTAAGAAACTGTAGTATTTGGGAGTAAAGACACTTTTGCTACGTGAAAGTTTTATCATAGAATGGCCTGGGTTGAAAAGGACCACAATGATCATCTCGTTTCAATCCCCCTGCTATGTGCAGGGTTGCCAACCACTAGACCAGGCTGCTCAGAGCCACATCCAGACTGGCCTTAAATGCCTTCAAGGATGGGGCATCCACAGCCTCCTTGGGCAATCTGTTCCAGTGAGTCACCACCCTCTGTGTGAAAGACTTCCTCCTAACATCTAACCTAAACCTCCCATCTTAGTTTAAAACCATTACCCCTTGTCCTATCACTATCCACCCTCGTAAACAGCTGTTCCCCCTCCTGTTTATATGTTTCTTCAAGTACTGGAAGGCCCCAATGAAATCTCCCCAGAGTCTTCTCTTCTCCAAGCTAAACGAGCCTAGTTCTCTCAACCTTTCCTCATAGGAGAGGTGCTCCAGCCCTCTGATCATCTTAGTGGCCCTCCTCTGGACCTGCTCCAAGAGCTCCACGTCCTTCCTGTACTGGGAGCCCCGGATCTGGACGCAGTACTCCAGATGGGGCCTCACAAGAGCTGAGTAGAGGGGCACAATCACCTCCGTCTCCCTGCTGGCCACCCCTTTTTTAATGCAGCCCAGAACACAGCTGGTCTTCCGGGCTGCAAGTGCACACTGCTGGCT
>PPHD01006538.1:2532-24384 GCA_002909625.1 Bambusicola thoracicus
CCCTTTCTCCCTTCCTCCCTTCCTCCCTTCCTTCCTTCCTGCCTTCCTGCCTTCCTGCCTTCCTTCCTCTTTATTCCTTTCTTCCTTTCATCATTCCTTCCTTCAATCCTTCCTTCCTTTCCTCTCTCACCCTCATAAGTTCTTAATGTTGTGACAGTTATCCCACAGCCAAGTTACCTTGGCTTTCAACTGTAAGATTTCAGTGAAGCATATTTGTCATTTCTTTAAAATCCTACATATCAGGCACTCTCTGATGTGTTCATTCCTGTTGATATCAAAGCCACAAGTCTCTCTGTATTCATTTTGAGTCTATCTAAAGACTTAAATCACATCAGAATGTACTTACCAAGCATGTTAAGAGCAATATCTGAGCATCACCTTCCTTTAGAAAGACAAATGATTTAAAAATATTTTCCTCTTCGCATTGGATAAATTGACATGGTAACATGTACATTACCCCTCTCCATGCAAAAGTGTTATGTCTCTGCTCCTTGTGCTAAGTTTTTCGTAGCACAAATTTTGCATGTGCCATTTGATTTTGATCATGGCTGAAAATCTAAACAATGTTACATTTTATTAAATAATTAATTTCTGATGTGATGTCAGAAAGCAATATAAAAAGAGACAAGAGCTGTGCTGTCTCACAGATATAACTTCCAGAGGCTAGTGATAATGCTGGGGAAAAAGTTCAGTGCGGCATATCGGTCTTCCTTAAAAAAAGATAAACTCCATAGCTTAAACTTCTTCCTGTAGTGAAGGCTTTTGGCCTTGTGAATTAGGAGCTGCAGCTTGCTTTGTTAATGTTTGCAAGTGTTTCTCCTCACCACCAAGTTTTTATATTTCCAAAATATAACCAGAATAACAGAGATGCAGGATTTGAGGGGAAAAGTATGTATGAGCCCTTCCCTCACCTCTCCTGGCAGTCGTGCAATAATTGTTACATTCTTATCAGAAAAAGGAAATCTGTCCCAGTTTATATGCCAATGCTTTGGTTAGAGCCTGTATTGGATTTCTGGTGTCAAGGTCACATGGATCTCAGCACAAACTCCCTCCCTCCTTTCCTTTTCCTTCCTTCTTTTCCTTCCTATTTTTTTCAGATGTAGGGTTACCCTGCTTCATACTCATTTCAGAAATCAATAGAACATAAAAAGGCAAGTATATATATATATATATATGTACTTGAACTTGATACTCCAGGAGATATACAATGACTGTGAGGCCTAATTGATGGCTTTTGTGATGTGGAACAGCCTCCAAAACATCACTCCCAGACTTCATTGCTCAGAAAACTGGACAGATGCCTATAGCTTGCCATGAGAGCAGCAAGGAGAGCAAGTTATCTTGGTTCAGCCCTGGGGAAACCCCAACATCAGCCCCAACAGCAAGCTAACTCTGCTGCTTAGGGCTCATCAGATCCAGAAACCATATCCAGATTTAGATGAAAATCTGTCTAAAAAATGTCAGATAAAGAGATGCTAAATCTAGGAATCCTCAAATTTTCTTCTTTGAGAGTGAGCCCAAAGTAAGCCCAATTTAAGCCTGTGGGAGCTTAAATTAGAAAATCTCGTTCTGATACAGATAAATGGGAAAGAGTATTGGGCTCCTATCAGCTTTTTTTTTTTCTTATTGGCTCCTACTAAACTTTGAAATACTAAGTGAGTGAAAATGATCCAAATAAGGAGATAAACTTGTTCAAGAATGCTATACTTAATAAACAGAAATCTCCAGCTTTGAAACTGGAAATTTGAAGGACTCAATTTCACAAAAGTCTCAGGAATCTGAGAGACTGACTTCATCTAGGAGTCACTGAAGTCTATGATTCACCAAAATCTGCAATTTGCTGATGTGTGGCAAGTGTCACTAGAGGACCGTTTATGGATAAAACAAAGTAAAGGGGAGATCACAGGGAGATGTGTATTGGTCTTAAAATTATAAGAAAAAATAAGCAGGCAAGAGTAGGAAGCTTTGGGGCAAAAACTATTCAGTTAAGAAGAGAAGCAGGAAAAGCAGCATCAGATGTATTGCTTGTTAAGTCAAAGTCTGGAAGAATATTTACTGGCAGAAGAATGATCATACTTCTATAAGCAACCACAAAGGTATTTGTCTTCTCACGGTGAGCTATTCAATATATATAAAAAAATCATATTTAGATGAAACAATAAAAAAATAAATTACACATTTTTGTCATGTAGACTCAAGATTGTTTCTTTGAGATTTTTTTTAAAAGGCCTTCCAAATTTGACTTAGATAGTTTCTGGGATATAGGATGTAACTACCAAATGTGTTATTATGTTTATCTTTTGTCCATGGTTAAAAAGCAAATAATTGCGTAAGCAAGAAAGACATTTCAGCTAAAAATATGTTATTTGAAAAGGAAAGTATTTTTAGCAGTAAGTTCTGTGAGAGTTCTAGTTCTGATCCTTTCCTAAGAAATAAGTGGCCAAACACATCAGTCATTTCAGGGTGACAGAATCAGGTTGTTTCTGGAGACGGGCAATAAATTATTATGGCACTTCGTGTGAGATTTTGACACATACAGCAGCACCTTACTTCAAGGAAACTTCCAATGAACTGACGGAGAACGCACCAGAACTGGTTGCTACCCTGATCAACTAAAGGTGGCTGAATTTAGCTCTTCATTTTTTTAACCATACAACATGGACTTCCGTAGGCTGCTTCATTCACAGCCGTATTTTTGTTACTTTCCTTTTAAAAGGTAACTTGTTGTATTATCATGCATAGTGTTAAAAGTCTTATGCTGTTCCTTTTTGTCCAATAAACAGTCTATTTCAAACTGCGTATTGCCTTATCTGCGAGTTTTTATACGTTATGCTTTACTTACTTCCAACGTCCTCTCAACTTCGATCATTGAAAGTTTTTTTAAAAAGAAAGATCTTCTGTCTCCTGTAAGGCATCATTTTTTTCAGTACTGCTACTTTTCCTATTTGTCTGAGAGCAGAAGTAATAAGTGACTGATGTATCAAAGAGTCTTACCCATAATGATGTGCATATGAGACAACATTTTAAGTTGTTATTGATCTGCAAATAACTATTCCTGAGCAAACTAGATTTCATTGGTTTCTTTCTAAAAATAAACCAGGCTTTAAATAGAGTCCAACAAGCAAAGCAGTACCAGACTCAATTATCTAGCTGAGTTTTTTTTTTTTTCACAGCAGCCCGAAACTTTGAAGCATGATTTTTGTTTTGTCATGACACTCGTTACTTTATTTTAATAAAGTTCCTACTTTATGTTAATAAATGTTTTTCAGCCTAAGTGGCACACTGTGCTCTGGTTAAATCTTGATTTTTAAATTATTATCTTGTGAGTTATAGAATAATCACGTAAGGACGATACAAAGGCAAGGAAAAGTCTAAGCTTGAGTGTAGGCATACAAATAGTCAAGATACGTACCTGTGTGTACATAACTGTAAACATAATGTAAAGCAAACTAGAATGCCAAAGTCTCTAAGCTACTCCTAGAGTGTTTATTTGTTTCTGTGAAGGAGGTTTCCACGTTAAAGAGACATACGGATTTTGAAGCAATCACTATAATAAAAACTGCTTTTACAGGACAGTCTGATTTTTTGGTTTGTTTGTTTGTTTTCCATATGTAGGCTTTAAAACATGTATTTGTTTAATTTGGTTTGATGCAAATATCAACAACAGTTGTGGGGGAGCGGTTTCAGTTACATCATGCAGAAGCCATGATATTAATAGAGTTCCCAGCTCGACCACTTTGGTTTTATTTACAGCCAGAGACATAGAGATCTGCTGTCCCAAAAGAGGACTTCACCTCATGTCATGAGACCTGCCTGAGCCAGGACCCATCCCCAGTACTGCCAGCGTATGGTCAGCTGCAGCCAGCAGGGAAACACAGCTACATTCCCAACTGAGCTCATGTGTAAGCGGAATAACGCACTGTCAACATGTCAGTGGAAAAGATAAGAGAGCCATGTTGTTCCCCTTTCACACACCAAATGCCACTGGACTATTTTCAGGACGTCACAGCGAAGGGCTGCGTATGCATAAAGGGGAAAACCTGAACAAGTTCACACATCTTGTGTCCACTACTTTAGACCACGTTGGCCATTGGAGCTCCCAGCTCTGCCCCACGGACACAAGCAGCCCTGCCTGCAGCTCTGCTTTGGGGGACTTCTCTGGTGTTTAGGTAAACAGCTTTGTGGCTGCTTGTTTTACTCCTGGCTGCTAACAGGAGGTGACTGTTTATTGCAGGTGGCGGCCCAGCAGGTGGGAAGTCAGGGGGCGTGCATGGGGCAGCGGCACCGGCAAGGCCAGCAGCCCAGTACCAGGAGGGCATTTCATGCAGCCCTTATTGCTTCCTGGAATCCCAGCAGCAAGAGGTATCCTGCTCTTTGACACGAGTGGAAACCAAATTTATTCTTTCCAGTTTGGTGTTTTTTTTGAGTTTGTTGGAGAAGAAGGTCTGAGCCTGGATTGTTCCTTTTGGTTCCAGTCAAGAGAAAAACATAAAAAAGCAAATCTCAGCACTAAAAATATTTTTTTTATTTATTTAAAAATACATTTAATATTAAATATTAATGTAATAAATATTTAACTTATACTTATTTGTATAAATAAATCATATACAGCAGATTAGGGCAAGACAAGCTTTTTGCTTCTGAGAAAAAGAAAGTTTTCAGAACACTTTTCCTCTCTCTTTTTGGTGGATGTTGCTATATTTAACTGATAGAATCTGTCCTTCTGAAAAGATCTGTGTTTTCAATAAGAAGCCATATTTCACTGTAAATGAGTGACAGCTGTGACAAAGCTGGCATTCCAGCAAATGACCATCAATAGGTACTTTTCGTCTATGTGAACTTTCCCCAAACAACCCAGCTCTCCTTTTTCTGTCACAGTGCATATATACGTGTGCAAAGCGCATCAGGATGCTGCGACAGTAAAGGGGTTTTTGGAGTCCTGACAATGCCAAAGGAAGGCAA
Organism: Bambusicola thoracicus; assembly: GCA_002909625.1. Lineage (NCBI taxonomy): Eukaryota > Metazoa > Chordata > Aves > Galliformes > Phasianidae > Bambusicola > Bambusicola thoracicus. The sequence goes on from PPHD01006538.1 coordinate 7,495, forward strand.
AGAGGAATGCAAGAAGTGCCCTTAGCACAGAATTTAATTAAAGCATTCCCCGAATAAATATACATGAAGCAGGGCTAAAACTTATCACATCAGACAAGGAGATGTCAAAATGCGCATCACTGAAGCCTGTAACATCCTGAAGGTAGATAGCCTCTTTCTTTCCATTTGGAAGGAACTAAACACATTTTCATCCCAACCAAAGCAGAGTATAAACAATAGCGAGAAGGGAGACGACAAGCAGGTGATGTGCCAGCTCTTGCAGCATGTACATCACCTAGTGGACATGCTCTGCATACTGAAGGGTGGAGATCTGTCCTGCCGCAGCATACTTTCTGCACCCTTTATCAGCACTTGTCCTGATGCACAGGGTCCAGGTGGGGTTTAGCCTGCATTCAGCCAAGCTGTGATGGATTTTGCAGACAGAGTATGTGTACCATCAGCACGCACTGTGCAGCAGCCACCTTTGGAGTGTGCCACCTGCAAAGGGTGTGCAACCAGGAGGGGATGGAAACCAGGCGTGGCCCATGGTAACATATAAAAAACACTTGTAAATTACAGGGGAAATTGGGAAAACATGGATAAGTTCATAAGTTAAAGCTATCAAATGTCCAGCTTAACTGTTTAGTTTTATATGAACGTTTACTGTGCCTCAGTCAAAATAAGTGCTGGCGAAATGAGCACTGTGGCAGTCACAGTGCCAAGGCCCAGCCCGGCCCCAGCCCAAACCAACAGGGAGATCCTTGCATGCTTCCTGCAGGATACAGAGAGGTTTTCAGTAGTGGAAGTTGTCTCAATGGAAAGACATTGCTGCAAAACAGGCGCAGACTTTGAGCCTGTAGACTTTGAGCAGAGAACTGTTGGAGCAGATTCCGGATGGGGACATGTGACAGTGTTTGACACCTGGAGCTGAGAGGCAATGACAATTAGGAGGGACATACTTGCATCTATTTTTAAATGGCACTGAGGTGAGTTGATATAGAAATTCTGTTCCAAGAATGTCAGTACAGATGACTGCCCGTAATATTATTATTTGCAGCAAAAAGCAAGCCACGTTTCAGCTCAGAACATTTGATCTGTCTATGTACAATCAAAATACAGTCAGTTTTGGACAGCATCGCAGGATATTTCTGACTCCCATGTGCAACTCCGCTTCCACCAGCCTTCCTCTCACACCATATCACACAGCGATACACGGTGTAAATCCTTCACATGTCAAATCAGACATGGCAGCTACAGTCTGCAGGAAAAATCTGTGGGGTGTAAAGTTACCAAGTATTTGTGAGGGCTGCTGTGAGCCTGCGTTTTTTTCTTCCTCCTGAAACATGAATTCATCTTTCAAAGAACATGTTTATTTTTCCTTTTGCGCTAAAACATACCTACTTTCTCCAGGAAATAGAAGAAAAAGGTGTGGGTAAGAGAAGCGTGCTGAAGCCAGGCTTCACTCATCAGCTAGGGAATATAATGGCGATATTCGGTGGTTACGATCTTTTATGACTTAGGAGCCATGTCAGTGTATTCCCCTGTGCGATGGGGGAGCACAGCCACTGTGTGAGGGTCTGAATCTACTGCTCTGTGAGGCAGGGCAGGTGTTCTGAAAGGCGACTTCCATACTATTCTCTTTACAGAAAAAGAAAATGGGAGATGATTCAGTTTGTAAGCGGATGGTTAATGGCTGATAGCTTCCCAGAGTTTCTAAATGATTTTCCTTCCCTCTTTTGTAAGCTAATACCTGATCTTTCAAACGAAAGGTACAAGCCAGAGGTAACTGCTCTGGCGAGTTTTTGTTGTTGTTTTAAGCTGAGATTTCAGACTCGGCTTTTGGTCCTCAACACTTCAGCACAACATACTCTGTGTCTCCTTCAACAATTCCTACTCGCTTTTCAGCTCTCCATACAACGTGGATGAAACTACCACGCCACACAGACTTTCAGGCTCAACCAAAGACTCTGGGTCTGCAGCAGACAAAGGAAGTATTGGAAATTTGCTATTTTTAGATTATTTTTAGAACGCTTTTTAAAAATTGGCCAATGATTTTGGCCTTGAAATGGACCTCTGTAAAGCAGATAGCTTTTAAATTAGAAATCAATGCCCGGCTTGTGGCTTCCCACCAGTTGTGTAAATTGAAATCACTGTAGAACAAAACGTGTCCTGATGTAATTGCTCCGTTGAGCTGAATTCACTTCAAGGTAAACTTGACCTCTTATGCTATGCCAATCTGCTCATTAAAGCCCCGTGTACCTAAATATCTGTAGGAGAGATAGATTGAACCAGATCCTAAAGCATATTTTAAACGTATTTTCAAAACCAACCGAATTTTCAGAGCCTGGCACAGGGGCGGACAAATGATGCTCATAGATGTCCTTTCCAGGAATGCGTATGCGCCTGTTGTGAGCACATGGAAAGCTCCTTTGCATTCAGTACATCTATTTCAGTGCCTAAAATGAGGCACTTGCAAGTTTGCAAGAGCAGGCCCATAGCGCGCGCGTGTGTGTGTGTGTGCATACAGTGATAAACAATGCCGGCTGATGAGAAGTTCTGCTACACACCAGCGCTTTTAGTTAACATTTGCCATTAAAAAAAGGAGAAAAAAAGAAAGAAAGCTCTAAGCTAAATGCCCAGCCAGCTCTGAGAGCTCCAACCATTACCCTGAAAACCCAACAAAAACACACAGGTTTTTTTTCCCCCTCACTCTATGAAGTCGATGTGGGTTTTTTTTTTCCATGGAGGTGCCTTCTTTGTGTAGCGTCAACATGACAGCAGAAGTACCGCTTCACCGTAGGTTGCATCACTGACAATGACATTCTCTGAGAAACGTGGAAGGGAATGACTGATGAATCGGAAAATGTATGGATGCCTCCTGAAACGATTAGGGAGAGAAGCGTGGAGCAAATGGTGGCACGCTCCTATTAATTGTAGCTGATAGTAATTAATTTCCACTGCAGTCGAGATCGCGTTTCTGCTTTTGGAAGAATCCAGAATCCCCTTCCAGGAAAGTGTGAAATTGCATCTGGGTTCTGCAAGCCATGAAAGACGTACATTTCGTTAAAAAAAAAAGAAAAAAAATAGGAAAAAGAAAGGAAAAAAAAAAGAGAGGGAGGCCTTCCTAAATACTGTACTTTACAAAGAACGAAATACAAAGGGAAAAAGAAAATGATAATTGTTTTCTCTAAGGCTATTATCTAATGCGAAAGCAAACAGTCTGACTGGAAATCAGCTAACAGAAGGGGATTAGAGAGTAGATCTGAGAGTGGCTTGATTTCTAGCACTGCTGTCTCTTCACACAGTGATGAGACACAGGCAGAGCAGCCAGGAGCTCTCCAGATGGCCAGGGAAAGTGTTTGTCTTGGGTTACTGCAGGGCAGTCTGGACTCTTAAAGCCGGGGAGGCATCATTAGGGAGCAAGTTAGATGTCCACCCGGTAAAAGCGAGCGAGGGAAAGAAAGAGCAGGCGGGCTGCCCGAGAGGGACCGCGCTCGCCTATTGTTAACATCTACTTGACCCCCACTAACCCCCTCACGACACAGATGTCTCCTACCTCTATCACCTCCCACTGCTTTAAGCCCTCCCCCCCTGCACCTGGGTAGCGGGGCCGGGCCGGCTGCCGGCAGTATGCTGCCTGCCTCGCGAGGTGTCTGCTAGCGGGGAGCCGGGCGGAGCGGGGCGCGGAGCGGAGAGCGGCGGAACGGAGCGCGGAGCGACGCGGCACAGCGCAGCGCGGCTCGGCCCGGCGATGCGTCGGCTGCACGGGGACAGGCACAGCCCCCGCCACTGACAGCGGCCGCTCCCTGCGCTCCGCATCACGTCTGGCTGCGGCGAGGAGAAGGAGCTGGGCGTTCGCTATCTCGGCTTGGAGACTTTATTTTTGCTTCTCGTCCTTTCCCTTGGAACCGGGAGGCTCTCTCGAGCTGATCCTCCTTTAAAAAAAAAAAAAAAAGAGAGAGAGAGAGAAAGAGGAGGAGGGGGAAAGGAGCAGCTGGAGTTTCTCCTCAGCTCGTTTTGACTTTTGTGGACGTGGATCATCTGGACTGGGAAGGGAAGCCGTGCCGCGCTGCTCTCCCCGCTCCCACCCCCGCGCCCCTCCAAGCAGCCTGGGCTGCCGGCGCTCCCCCGAGCAGGACGGGAACTTTTATTTGCAGCTCGCAGCCCGTGGCGAATGGTGGGAATCTCCGGTCCTCTGCAGTGTGAGTACGGGCGCGGGGCCGCGGCGTGGGGGTGCGGGCCCCTCTTCTCTCTTTCCCCCTCGGGCTCCGCGGCTGGAACTAACCCGGGGCTGCGGCCGTGCCCGGGTGCATGCAGCTCCTCCACCGCTGTCCCCGCTTACCGGCTCGGCTCCGGATCTCTCACAAGCCCAGGACCCGAAACACTCAGTTTGTGTAGAAAGCAGCCCTCCGAAGCTCCTAGCGTAGGGTTTCTGTCTCCATTTAGGACTCGTTTTGTCGCTTTTTGGTTTTTATCTTCCTTTTTTTTTTTCCTGCCCTCTTGCCAGATCCCAGACCTAGCCAATGTGAAGTGGAGTGCCTGAAATATTTCTGGTGGGATTTTGTTGTTGTTCCGTTACAGTCATCGGATTATGTAGCACTGGCAACACCACTTCAGGCTATTTTGCGAGAAATATTTCAGGCTGTGCACATCGTCTTCCGTTGCACCGGGGTTTCGTATCTCGCTCCCTGAAACGAGAGGGCAGCGTTAGGGAGTGCGTTTCCCAAACTGCAGTAGGATGTGATCGTGTCACCTCGCCGAGCTGAGCCGGAGGGATCGGTTCCATACATTAGCGAAGCGCCACGATACGGGAGGCTGAGGGATGAAAGCCGCACTCCCGCCCGTGCAAACGAGCGTTGCACTTTGGGCCACTTCGAGTCCTTTTGTTAGTGCCAAAGTTGGGAGACGGGGCGAAAATCGGACACGGGGGAGGAAAACACACTCGGGCCTCGCTGGGTCCCCCCCAGCACGTGAATTCTGTTAAATTCTGTGCCCAGAAATAATCAGCGTTGTCCCTGCCCTCAGCTCCCCTAAACGTTAGAAAGAAACTGAAAGTAACTCGTGGGCGCAGCTCTGGGATCGCACGCAGCGGAGCTGCGGGGCCGCTCCCCGGGGTGCGGGAGGGCGAAGGCATGCGGCCCCACCGTCCCTATAGCCGCCCGGTCTCCCGCTCAGCCGTCGGTCCCAGAGCGGCTGCGGGCTTCTAAGTCGGGAGGAGCCGGATCTTGGAGGTTGCTGGATGCGGGCTGCGCCCCCCGGCTTGTTCATCGCTGCGCTGCGGGCTGCGATCCGCTGAGCTCCAGGTAGCGATCCTGCCTTAAGGAGCTGCCCAAGTTTGGCGCTACCCGGCGCAGCGGGGCTGGAGCTCGCTTGATCTGGCGGTGCGAAGCCGCGCGGCTCCGCAGACGAACGGGGACGCCGGTGACGGGCGTAGGGTGTTAGAGATGGGGAGAAGAGAGGGGCATACCCCCTAAAAGCAGCCTGCGTGAACGGCTGTGTGCGTGCAGCGAGCGCCAAACGCCTGGCTGTGGGCATACCCCCCGTGTAACCGAAGGATGCCTTCTGAGTCTCGGTATGTAACAGCCGAGGGGCCGCTCCAGCGAATATACGTATGCTTAATGTAACTCTGACCCCTTTAACTTTTAACATCGCTTCCCCTAATTAATCTGTTCAGGCCCCAGACTTAAATGGCTGTCCGCAGCTGCTGCAAATTGATTTATCCCCTGATGGTGGTCCGACTTGCTGACCAAAGCAGGATTTTTTTTTTTTCCTCCCTACCCGTTTTTGGTCTGCTAATCTGTTTTGACTTATTTTCTCCTTCAAGCAGTGCTCGCTTGCTTTTTGAAGGACTCGGAAAATATTTTCTTTTGACATGTAGCTAGAAACATAATTATTGTATTTGTAAACACAATATGTTAGGGCTAAGGGTGATTATAATTTATTTAATTATACCCTCATAGCCTCACATTTCCTCTGTTCCTGCATCCTGACGGATGCGATGGGAAGTTTAAATGAGTAACTTTGTTAAGTGCAGTTTGAGGCAAGATGTGAGAGATGCTTTTTGATGCGAGTTCTCTCGAGCAGCTCTTCTGCTCTTCTTTTCTCCGAGCAGTTTGGGTGAAGCTGGGTGGTGAGAGGACCGAAACCGATTTCTGATGGCTGTTGAAGCTGATGCTTGACCTTTCCATGGGAAGTCTGAGAACCTCATGCCGTTTATTCTGGGCCGATTTCCTTAGGAAATCCAATACGAGCAGGGAACTTCCTTCAGCCTGGCTGAATGCTAGGAAAGTTTCCGTCTTGTTTATACGGTCTGGTTTTAGCACGAGGCATGTTTCTGGGGCTCCCCATCAATAGAAATAATACTAGGAAAAAGATCTAAGCATGGCATGTTCCTGACGGCTCAGTACATGGAAACACAAAGTTGGCAAAGGCTTCATTAGTTGTGAGACGAGCTGCAGACTCCCTGTCAGAGCTTTCAGTGAAGAAGTAGTGCTGTGTTTGGTAACTGACAACTTTCTGAAGGTCAGCTTTACCAGATCTGAACCTGGGGGTAGAATTGCTACCTTCAGTTCCTGCATCATTTTTCCTTTCCATCACGGAAAACTCAAATCACGCAACGGTGTGAAGGAAAGCCCAGTCCCCACCAAGACCCAGCACCCCAGAGCTTGCTGATGCTGAGCTGAAGCCAGACTGGGTGTGAGGGAGGTGGTGGGACGCAGCGAGCTGTCGTGGGGCCGGTGGGAGCGGGCCGGAGGAGACAAGAACCATTCTGTTTGTAATGGAATGCAGACAGCAGCGTTAGGTCACTGCTTCCTGGCAACTGCTGCACGAGTTGTTTTCCTTCAAAGGCTTTGAGCTTTTAAATAGTTTCCAAAATCTTTTCAAGTAAAACATTGCCTTCTACCATTTCTGACCACCTTAACGTTAACTCATTTCTTGCCTAAATAATGGACCAGTAAAACATCACACGGCGTCTCATCTGTATACACTTAACACTGTGTATGCCTGCATGCACATGGAGTTCTGTGCCAGAAGTATTGTTTATAGAATAAAGGGGAGAAAAACAGCTCCACCTGGAGTGCTGGCCAGTGGTTAGTCAGCTCAGGACGTTCTTCCCTGTCAAATCCTGTTTCTCACTTCTCTGAAATGAACTTCAGCCGACAAGCGTTGAATGCGAAGCTCGCTCCATTGAGGTACCGTGCAGCCTGCAAGCCCCTCATCGCAGGCACTTGGGGTGAAATAGGCATCTGCGGTATTTGCACTGGGGGTGATGGAAGAAAGGGCTTGCTATTGTCATTTCCATCTTTGAAATCCACTTGCCACAGTCCATTACTGTTAAATCTTTAGCTAATTGAATAAGGATATTAGTACGTTGCTGTTGCGGGAGCTTCAGATTTGTTAGGCTGGGGGGGAGACCTTGGTCTTTGTTCTGTAGCAACTTAAGTTGTCATGCAGAGATCAAGGAGCCTCATCAACTGAAATGAAACGTGAACTTGGTGTTGTGAAGAGGTTATTTCTCATGCTCTGGCTGAAAAACCGCAGAAAGAAATTATTTTAAATCAGAATAAATTAAGAACCTTGGATGCGTTCAGTTAGTAGCAGCCTGCTCTTTTTCATACAGCCCTTAATAGCAACCTAGAATATTTATAAGAGTTTAAACTGACGCTGAATTTAGCATAAGGACCGAGAGTAAATTCTTAAAATATTGGCTTCCAGATTTCATTTTCCTCACCTTCTTTCACATGAAATATCTAAAAAAAAGTTAGTTTAAAAACTGGAGTTTTAATGTAAAAGATCTTGTTTCTCTGCAGTAAATGTTATTTTCCACAGAACCTCCTTAAAATTGCGGTTATTTTCTTCTTGTTTACTATAAACCTGATTAGCTTAATATACGGTAGCATAAATACATCAGGAAGTAGTATACGGTGTGGTTTTGTGGATAAAGAAAAACGATCAGCAGATGTAAGATTGAAGTCAAAATACCCTGCCCTTCAAAAGGCTTTTTATTTCCCTTCAAAATAATTTCGTCTGAAAGACATTGACGTCCATCTTCATTTTTTTTTTTTCCTGCCATTGATATGAAAGTTGCCAAATATCACTTAGAGAACAGTGGACGTTTTATTAAAGTAAACATTAGTTCAGTATAATGGAGGTAATTGTAAGTGATAAGAGCAGAGCAGGTTATCTGTGTGTTGTTTAAACAGAAGGAGCTATTTTGCACCATTTCCAGTAGCCATCTGTAGAGGAGAAGGGTTTGCACCTGTCTGTCCACACTAATTATAGATTAGGTCCAAAGAAATGAAATTCGAGTAGGCTTTCTCTTAATGAAATCCATAGTGATTTTATTGTAAATGTGTTTTGTGTACAGACGGTGATGGTTGGGCTGTGAGTAAAATAAATTGCTGTATGGCTGTCATGTACCTGTGGTTGTAAAGCGGGATGCTGCTGCATTAACAAAGGTGCTGAATAAAAACACGCTGCTCCATTTACGTCCCAGGCTTCAGTTGTAGATTTAGTTCGGTTTAGCCAAAAACGTTCACTTCAAGCACAGTCTTTCAGGGGTGTGTTTCGGGGTCGACTTCTCAGTTACCATCATTTTCATGTCAGTGTGCTGGCACATAGGTGGTCCTTTGGCTGAAATATATGGGGTAGACGTGGTTTCACATTAAGTATGTACACGTGTATGTAGGGCGCATCAGAAATACTTTGCTCCGGTTTAATATTGTATTGCTAAAATAAAGTGGAAAGAGTGAGAAATGCCTTCTGCAGTAAAAGGTCACATGAATTTCTACCACATCTGTTTATAGTAATTATGAACATAATTAACATAAGAATTACAAGTGAAGTAATGACAAGCTGAGCTATGAGATATTGTGCCATAATGGTCATATGTTGGAATTCTCACATTATAACACACTAGAATTCACATATTCAATGCAAGAAAGAAAATGTTAGATTTTCATCTATTTTAATGCTTCAAAACTTATCTGCCTGGGGCAGATGGACTTTACGCTTTATAGGAAGGTAACCCATGATTAAGAGAGAGTCAGTTGAAATTAAGATTTCTAGCCTGCAGCTTGGACTTTGAGACAGCTGTGCTTATGGAACGCCACTTCTGTTACACATTTGTAGTCTGATTGTATTTATTTTATTGCCACACATTGCTTTATTTTTAAATGTGAGTGTTTTTGCAGCAAACTGTTTACATTAGAAAGGGTCCTGGATTAGCTTTTCTTCAGAGAATTGTGACTGGAGTTGTAAAACTGTCTGGTGGGATGGTCAACACAGATATAAGATGTGCATTGTGGCTCTGGCAGATGAGAATCTGATGGATCCCAAATTAGCTCATTGCATATTATGTATGTATATCTCGAGGAAAAAAAAAAAATCCTAACATATTAAGAACAAAAAGAACAATTAGTACACAATATTATGAAAGAACGTATGCATAGGGAAAGCTCTGTGGTACCTTCCAGGCTGAATTAATTTAAGTCACTTTTCTTTGGAAATGCATAGGGCATACCATTAAGTGTGAGGGGTTAGGGTTTCTCCTGAGTTGACTAACTCCTGTAATGTGACCTGTCTGATTACCTCTAAATATGGTTGTCACACAACTGACAACTGGAGGAAGTTGTGTAAAAAGTGGCCCTTCGGTAGGGTAAAAATACTGGCCATAGGAACGCACATAGTAAATTTGACATGTAAAAAGTCAGTTTACCTTTAATGGAAAATTAAATTCCTGATAATAAAATTTGCCGAATTGCCATCTTTCTGATGCTAAATGCATAGAGTGGTTTATGAAGAATACAAAAAAATTACCTTGTGCTATGTCTCAGCGATACCAAGAGGTTTTCACATTATTGGATTAGTGGAGGATTTGTGACAGACCCCTTTTTATCTGACATTCATTGCAGTGACATGATTTTCACACACACGCCCTTCCCCCACTTAGGTTCTGCTTTTCACTTTGCATTATGTGTCAAATTCCCTTTATTTCTTTTCTTGTGGAAAAACTGCTATCTTGGCCGGGTGGTTTTCGAAGGGTTTCGGTGCTGAACAATGCTTGTTTCATTCCAGCATGCTGTCATTGTCCTCATCCCAGCCATCGCGTTGCTTCTCTACAGACGTGCGAGGGAGACACATTCCCTTAAGAAATAAATGCTGGTTCCTAGGGAGGAACATTTGAAAAGTACAGAGTGAATTGAGCAACCAGCGGTCTTTGTGCAGGGATGCTGCTGGCTGGCTCTGCCCTCAGCTGCAGGCCGGGCTTTGCTTTCTCCCCTCCCAGTACCTCACAATAAGTTTTGATGAACCCAGTTAATAGGAACTGAGCATTTGTTTTCTTGGTATCTGAAGTATTGGGTGGAGGGCTTGCTCTGGTTTATTGTTCCATCTCTGGTGGATGATGGTGACCTGTAGTCAGGCATAGGTGCTGTGTGGCGCTGGGGCTCTTGGCTGTGGCAAGGCTGAGCTGTGGCTCGTGCTGACTGCTTGGCCAGCACAAGGCTGGGTGTCTCAGTGCTCTTGATAGGACACATCTTCTGACTGGATTCTAGGCTGAAGGAGATCATGGGAACGTTGTCTTGCTGGGGACGGAGGTGACTTCAGGTATTGGCCCCATGGGCTCAGTGCTGCGTCTGGCAGGGTGCTTGTTCCAGAGCTGTAGGAGTGAAGCAGGGCCAGCTGCCTGCCTGAAGAGAGGGGGAAAGGAACCAGAGCACCCACAGCCACCTCACCTCAGCCCAATGTGCCTCCATCTGGGTCACATAGGGCCACATAGCCCCTGCCCTTCAGGGACATGGGGCTGTGATGTGTGTGTGCTGGGCATGCACAAAGGCCACACCGACTGCTGCCCACCTCCCTCCCACCGCTGGAAGGTGATCTGTGGGGACCCTCTGCCTGTGCTGAGGCCCATCGATTGGATTGTTCCCCCCTTCTTTTCCTCTGGATGCAGATAGCGGGTGGTTTTTCAGTTCTGTCCAGATTACAGTGACTCAAAGAGCGTGCGTGCACGTTGTTTTAGCAAATAGCTTCATCAGCAATTATTTCTTAAAGAAACATTATGCAATTACCTCTAAAACATATCCAAGAAGTTTGAAATACTGCCGTTTTGCTTTGTCAAGTGTTTGCACAGATAGATATATAGCTATGATGCAGTAACTAAAAGCCTAATTAAAATTTGTTTAAAGCCAGGGGGGCATGTATTCTTGTTGACAGCAGCAGATCGATAGGGTAAGACAATAGAGCCCCATTATTTTACTTCCATTGACTGAACATATTGACATTTCGGGTTTGCGATTGCCTCAGTGAGCATGATGAAACACTGAAATTCACAAACCAACTGTCTGGAGTGGCACATATATTACTGTATGTCATTTTTGCCTTCAGGTTACCTTATCACTGAAGCAGAATGGTAATGGATGGCAGCAGAGCACTTCAGAGGGGTTAGGGCTCCATCAGTTAAGGAGCTGACACGTAGCAGGTTTCAGGAGTATCTTTAATTACACCTAGAATTATGTACAAGGGAAGATGGTACTTGTTACCTGCTGCCGCTCTTCAGAGTTTACAGACTCGTCAGCAGACAGGATAACAAGGTACTTAAGTTCCATATTTTATGTACATGACTTGATACCTTAACCTTTTGCTAGAAGAGCCCAAGGACTGCCGACTGTGTTGCTTGTGTGTTCACCAATGGCACTGTCTCAAGCCTGCCTTGATGCTCAAGTTCCAAAGCGCCTGCTAGACCTTCTCTGATTCTGAGGACTGCACAAGGAAACAAAGAAAAACTTTAACCTAAATAGATCAACTTTGGCCTTCTCAACACGCTTTCGTGATAGTGCTCGAGAGACTCAATACAGGAAAAATACTGCAGAATGATAGATATATATTTTTATTTAGTATAAAGAAAAGTATACAGTCATGCATACATACACACTAATTGCATATATTAATTTAGACGTTAACATATAAACACATATAAAAAGAAGACCCAGTGGTTGCAGAACATAGGACACGTCTTACTATATCAAAGTCTTTCAGATGCTCTTTAAAATCTAGCTGACTGCAGAATGAAACCCATCAGGGTTAGCCAGAGATAGAGATTTAAATTAATTTAAGGCAGACAAAAACCTAATATGAAAGAGCTACCAGTGATTTAACTCATTTTTAAAAGTAACTGTAATGAAAATATAAAATGTATTCTGAGCGTGCCATCTACTCAACAATTGTTGCCATCAAGTGGACTGCTGATGCCCTTTAAGATGGTAAAAAGAAAACTGGTCCTTTATACCATTTTCATGAAAATGTTAGGTTTCTGTTTGATCAGCAGGTGCTGTTGAGATGAAAGCCATGTGTAAATTTTCAGAAGGCCAAAAGTGTCAATTCAGAAAAGGAAAGTGATAAGAGAAAATGCAATCAGTTTTCCTGTTTTCAATTTGTGCAGGATTTGAAGAGCTGTTTTGTTAAACTGCTACATCTGCTCCAATATGAATATTGAACTACTTCCACTAAAAATAACACCCTATAATTTGGAAGCCATTGCAATCTTTTGTTAATGCAAGTGGGTTATTTAAAAAAAAAAAAAAATCTATTCTGAAAAATCTCCTGCCTAATGTGCATTTTTGTTTATCGGCACTTTTATCTTCAGCAGATAAAATAGCATTATGCAATTAGGACCATATCGGTTTGGACTGTAAAAGTGGTACCGGGTAGCTGAATGTCATTGTATTGGCTAAAGGATTTAAGGTGTACATTTAAAACGATTTCATTAATAAATGACGATTGTATCTTAAAAAGACGAGTGGCTGCTTCCTCATACCGTAAAGCTTCCCCTAACCACACAGCTTCACCTACCTCTGAGTACCTTGCTGAAAGTAAGGGAAGTTCAGAGCATAGCAGAGCTTTCTCTGACTTATTTCATCCTTACTAGACCTGCAAATGTATAGTTAAGCTCATTAAGAACCCTTTGGTGGGGTTTTTTGGGTGATTTTTTCTGTGGTTAAATGAAATGATTAAATTAGGTTTGAATACCTACATGCAAACATATTGCTGCTCTTGAGCTGCTAATCCAACTGAGTTTTATGAACCTGGAAAGAGCTGCATTGGTAAAACACATATTTTCTATCAGTGTCATCTACAGAGGAAAAAAAAAGAAAAAAATTATTTTTTAATTAAAAACAAAACAACATCCTCCTGATGTAATGAAAAGGGGAGTTGCTTGATCATTTTTTAGATAAGGATCTTAATGAAGAGCAATAATTCAGTTACATCTATAGAGCCCTAAGTACGTAATGCCAGTAAACGTGCAGAATGAAAGCAGAGCTTTTCATTTGCTTCTTTATTTCATGTTTAGTGCAAATGTAGAGTATTACCTGGCTTGAATATTAGAGTGGGCTGTTGAATTCTAATTTAAAAGTCAGGAACTCGGTTCCTTGGCAGGTATCCGTATGGGAAGGGGCCTTGCTGATGCTTGTGTTTGGTTTTACAATTGGATTTGTAAGCTATTGACCTTGGGGGATTTTCCTCAAAGTGATCTGCAGATCAAAAATAACTAAAATTCAATAAACCTGAAATTTAAATATAGAATGGATTTTGTGAGAGATCAGCGCTTGCAGGAGGTTGTCTGGAAGTCTGTGGCGTGTCTACTTTGTAGTTTGTATTCCCAAACATAACTGTGTGCGCGCACACGTGCATAAATTTATGTTGAATGACAGAGAGATGATTATTTATACAGATTTTATCCCAAACTCTGTGCACTCCTGAAACATAACAAAAAGCCTCCCTCCCCGGAAGAGTGTTTACATCCTATGACAGTCACTAGATTCAAATCTTCTAAACATGAAAGTTGTTTCCTTTCCTCCAAACCTCCTTTCCCCCAACAAAGCTAACCCTGTTAAACCTCACCTTCTGTGGGACGTATACATAGTTATAGACATATGTACAAGAAGTAAATATTACAAAAAAACACGGCCGATCGGAGCAAAATGTCTGTAGCCTTAAATAACTTGTGATATCTGCCAGCAGCAGAACCCGTGCTGAGCTGGCCCCGCTGCGGCTGACCCGGCGACGTGAGACCCTGGCGGAGCCCCCGTGTTAGCGCTAAGTGCCTACGCGGAGCTTTCTGCTAGCGAGTATCGCCAAACAAATGCTCTGCCGTCATGTGCTAAAGGAGATGCTGTCTGCCTGAGGAGTTTTTAAGCCAAGGTGCTTCTTGTTTCGGTCATAGGATTTTCTTTTTTTTCAGGGATTGGGGTGGAGTCTGACAGAGACTGTATATAGGTGGAGAGTCTATCTCTGAATTTACTTGTCTGGATTTTCCCAGCACATTCATAGAAGTGCTCTGTTCTCATTCTTGGCCAAAAATTCTAAATGCTGCTTTGTTGTTCCTATTGACTAGTTGCCGTATATAACTCCAGTGTATGTGAATGGAAATGTGCCTATAGAAATGCTAGCTTTCATTTTCTGTGGTAAGTTTTGGGATGCTTCAGAGGAAGAATATCCTAGATGTCCAAAATATTTATGAATGCACAAAGAGGACTGAAAAGAAGTTCAGCAAAATAGTTTTGTTTATCTTTAGTTGTTGGGCACGTGTGAGATACAGCGACTTATTGAAGTGATGTTCATTTTTTACCTTGTGTTCTTGATTATATTTTGTTATCACAAAGACACAACCGCGTTGGACAGAACTACACAGCAGTAGTATTCCTGAACAGTCCCGTATTGCCGCATGTCGACGTGTGGTCTTCATGCCATATTTGGTTATTTCTTCAAGCGGGCATTTGAGACATTGCCACTTCTGTTAGTTAAGGCAGGTCGACTGTGGTGCTTATGATAAAGTAACACCCACAGTTCGTAGAGGATAACAGATTCCCTTGGAAATTAAGACGCTGTCTGGAAAGATATAAGACTCCACCTAGTGGAGTGGAATTAATCTGCACACAGTGGCAGGTAACGACGAATAATAAAATATGCATCATTTATGAAAAGCCATGTTGAACCAGGGAGTGAAAAACAGGAATGTTGATGTGCATCTGAGGAGGTGGTTGCGTGACCGCTACAAATTGTATGAAACTGCAGCTACTTTTGTGGCTCGAGGAGGCTTGCGTGTGCCTGCCTTTTTGGATGTTAATATGTAATTTGCATAAGTAGTAGTCATTACCACTAGTCATTTTCTTTTGTGATTCATTTTATTTGGACGTCTGTGGACTACGTTTTTGCATTTCTGAACATGACCACACAGGTGGCCACTTAGCTTGGGGCCTAGGTGTCATTTCAAATGGTTTGAGATGAAAAGAAGCAATCCAACTCTCCAGCTTGTCCACTTTTCCCCAGTACTGTTTATTTTCTAGAGAATATTTTCTGCTTTTTGTTTTGTGCACTTCTAGTCTGACAGTATCAGGATGCCGGTGCTTTGTGCTGCCATGACAAATCAGGTGGTGTGTTGAGTGAATGTGTGTGGCCTCTGGTGGTCCCAAGGTTTAACAGTCTCTCTTATGGAGCGTTAGATTAGCTTGGGGTTTGTGCTTGTGCCTTGCTTTGCCATTGTTTTAGCCCCATTGTGTTATTAGGATGAAATACAATGGATTTTAAAGCTTGGAGGCAAGTGAACACCTACCCTGAGCAGCAAAGATACTACCCTGAAATCCGCTTTGAAAATTTATCCCAACAGTTAATCACGTGTTAGTTCAGGAGGAAAACTGCCACAGACCAGCTCAGGCTTGGGCTGCAAGGGAGTGTGAGGCCATTGCCAGAAACTGAGATGATTAGAATGCAACAAAGGAGACAGACTGATAGTACTGCAAAGGGTATTTGGGAAGTGCGCTCCAAAGGAGTGCTTTCAGTGACATCCAGGTGAGGTTTGCTGCCAGGGCCATTAAAGCATAGTGGTGCCAGAGAAAGCTGCCAACAAATTTAGGGATAATGGCACCTGCGGGTGTGCTGTCAATGGATGGTAGTGCCAGGATGATTTTTTATTTTATTTTAATGGTGACACTGCTGAAAGTATTTAAGAGTAACCTTATAGAAAGGATTTTAGTGAGTGAAGTCACTGAGTTCTAGGAACCATTAAGCAAAAGCTGTTTCATGACTGTGCTATTTATTATTTTTAAAGCTTGTTGGCAAACCACTTAATGCTGGAAAAGCATGCTGCAACCTGTATTAAAGCGTACTGAAGATGAGCAAGGAAAACATCAAACTGAACTTTAACAGCAAAGCTTGGTTTCTGGATGTTACACGCATTTCTTGTGCACCGTGATAAATAAATGCAACTCCATAGGTCGGCAGGGCTTGTGAGCCTTGGCCTGGAAGCACTGGCATTCATGGTCTTCAGTGGTGTTCACACATCCAGTTCTCCTTGAAGATGGTGTGCCTTTTGCCTCAACACAAGGCTGTGGATCCGCACCTTCAGCGCTCCCATCTCGCCTCTGTGATCTTAGCTATACTCTGCTGCACTCATTTGGAAGTTAGATTCAGATGTTGCCCTAATGACATTATCTGATATAAGGATAAGTGGGCTAGCTCAGGTCTGAATGTAAAGTGAGTCATTGTCTTTGCATTATAAATGATGGAGTTACCTGATGAAGAATTCCATTTAAAGGAGAGAAAAAATCTATTCCTGCTGTAATAATATTCTCAGAGGTTCCTGTTGAGTACATGGGGCCAGATTTCTCCACTTCTGCGTCCCAAGAGCTGTAAAACTGTGTTTAAGCCAGCTGCCTGCTCCAAAACTTTCCAGAGACATGTACAGCTACAGTAAATAACAGCTACAGTAGTTTTAAGAGTGAGTCAATGTATCACTTCCAGGACAGTTTCTGAGATTTATGGGTCCTGTCCTCTTCCCATGAAATGCCTGGGAGGTTTTGAATAATTTCCTTCTTCTTCATTTATTTATTTTTAATTTTATTTTATGCATTT
>PPHD01006539.1:0-24381 GCA_002909625.1 Bambusicola thoracicus
GGAAGAGGGGAGGAATGCGTTGGTCATATTATTATTTTCTTGATGCATTAGTTAACATTGACTTATATCCTTTCAATTTTGCTGCCCTCCTATACAGTTATCTAAACTGACAATTTAATCCCTATGATTTTACTGTTCTTTTTTTTTCTCCCAGAATAAAATATCATCTATCACCCCTCACTCTTTGCTTTGTCTCTCACTGAATATCAACAGAAGAGCTCTTCAGATTTGAATGCATTTCCATTTACAGTATCTTGTATATCATCTCTATAAATATTTTCCCCCCTAATTATTTCTATTACCTAAAATCCCCATCCAACTACACCTTGTCTTTAATTTAGAGAAGGAGTTTCCTAAATTTATTTCTCAATGAAATAAATTAATGACTGGATTTTCTGAAGATTCTCATTTTTCTCTGAATTTGGGCAATGTACTATTTTGTTTCAGAGCAGTTATGACTTATGATTTAGTAATAGGGAGAAAGCAGTAAGTCCTGTATTTGAGAGAGAGGCATAGCAATAGCCATTATCTGGAGCTGATGGTAGTTGAATTCTGATTAGGAATAAGATCTGCTTTTAAAAGTGTGATTATTGAAACGCAGCAAAGGAAACTGTGACATGCTTTGATGTCTTCAAAAGAAGAATGCATATCTTTCTAGATGGCTCAGGCTGGTCAAAGACAGTTTATTGGATCTGTTGGAGGGACAGTTCAGTAACAGACCCTTGAAATGACTCTATTATCACCTTGCAATTCCCTTTGCTCTTGAATTCCAAAAATTTTCTACTTTAATAAGAAAAAAATGGAAGTATACTTCATTATGTGTGAATGACAGTATATCTAGCAGAGGAATGGTATTTTCCTAAGACTGATATGGAGAATATTCTGGCTATCAAACTGTGAATTGTGAATGGCATATTTTTCCTAAGCACTCAGGGAGTAGTGTTCTTATAGTATTTATGTGCCTAGAGATGCAGATAGCACTGCCAATACCTACTGGTGCCAAATGTGGTTAGAAAACAAATGACTGATTTCCAGAATTAAAGACTTTGGAATAATGTGTACTTCTGCACCTTTAAGCATATCTTTTAAAGCTTAATGCCAAGAGAATTCAGCACCTAATCCTGTTACTGAATACATATCAGATAAGAACCACATTGTCTGGGACAACAAAAATGAGGTTATTGAGCAAAAGATTTCCAAGCCCCACTAACTGCCCAGGACTAGTCACTTCAGTTTGCTGTGACTCACTGGGCCACCTGAAGCAGCAGCTTAGAAGATGTCCCATTGGCAGCTGAGATGCCTTTGCCATAGGGAAAGACAAGGACTCCACTGGGCAGAAGACAGCTGTCCTTGCTCCCCATCACCAGTCAGCCTCTGGGGCACTTCCAAACTACCTGGACCTTCGTCAGCAATAAAATCAAAGTCTTAACTCCTTTATTAACTAATTAATTCTCTATTTTTTTCTTAACTCATCTTCTATGAAAATGTCAGTGATGACCAATGTTACTTTTCATGAATGAGATTTGGCTGAAAGTTAGCCACGTGCTCTGTTTATATTTTCTACGTGTAGAACAAACACCAAGCTCAGCCAGGAAAATGACCCAAAATAGCTACCCAACAGCATAAAGCACAGCAATGTATTAAACAATTATTTAATCGACTAATAATAGCAGGTAAGAAAAAGCCAGGGAGCCAGACAGAGCATCTCACTCCTATGTGTCCTAAAAAGCGCAAAGCTAATTCCTAAGAATAGTCAATGGAATCATGTCTTGTGTTCTTGAAAGATATGCTAAAAAATCAGGCATGGTGAAAATAAATCATCCTTTAGAGGCACACAGTCAATTGAAATCAAACAACTTTTCACCTTTCTTTCTTAAAGATAAGCAATAATTTATTTCTCTTTCATCTTCACAATTACCACAGACTGCCTAGCTACATGACCAATGCTACTACAGAACACAGGAGAATTGTCCATCTACACTTTACTTAGACAAATACAATTGCAATTTATAGAATAAATGTTCTGTACAATGTGTTGTTGCGAAAAGGACGTTCTTATCTATAACATGGGATGTGGCGTATGATTTATAAACAGATGCAATCTATGATGTAAAACTTCAACAACTTGTTAAGCCAAGGATAGAGTATAAAGTATTTTGTTTTGGTATTGTTACTAAAGTAGAAAAAAGAAAACTAGAGAAATAAATCCAGATCTCAATTCAGGATATGTATGAGGTTAAGAAATTAATTGGCCTATCCGCTTTTTTTTTGTTTGTTTGTTTTGCTTTTCTTTTTTTTCTTTTTTTTTCTACAAATGAGTAATATGAATACATTGCAGGATAAAGAGAGACTGCCAGATAAAGAAGGTACCGTTATATGAAAAACAAATGAAAAATTACCAGGTAATTTTGCTTACAAAAAAGATCAAACTATAAACAGTCACAAAATATATAAAAATGCCACATTGAACGAGGCAATCGTACTCTACCTAAACTGGTAGTATACTCTCTGAAAGAAGCTGCGTTCATACAGTAGTAACTGATAAAAAGGCATTGTGCACTCTTGTGCCATCTGGAGATTTAGCACCATGTGTCATCAGTTCTTGGATTGTCATCCAGTTGTCCAAGATTTTCTTGTTTCTCTTTTTCATCATCTTTTTGTGACTTAGTTCAATAATGTTAATTTCCTTTTTGCCCTCGCTGCCACTCTGTGGACTCTCCTTCAGACACTCCAGCCTGCTACGCATCATGAACTCCCGCCGCCTCCTCTGCTCCTTGGCTCGCACCAAGTGCTGCTTCCGCTCCTCTTTGCTCCAGTAGCGACCCATCTTCATCTCGCTCATTGTATCATCATCTGTCGTCATTCCACTGCGCTCTTCTTTAATTTTTAAGGCACGTTCCTTTAGGATTCTGTCTCGAACTGGTCTCTTTGTGATATACCTTGTCCCATCACTCCTTATTTTCACTTTCCATTCCATCTTGGGTTCCGCACACTTCTGTGAGTCTTTGCACATGCTCACCAGGCTGAGCTGGCTCTGGGCGTATTCCACAGCTGACTTCTGCTGGATCAGCTGCATGTAGCTCTGATAATGCTTGGCATGAGCAGGTATATTCCCGTACCTGTAAGAAGAGCTGTGATACGGGGACAGGTAGGGAATGTGTTCGGTGCTCTGCTTTTCCTGGTCTGTGAATTTGCTGTTTTCTGACGCCAGCACTGTGCCTTCAGCAGTGCTGTTTTGCTCAGTGGGTTTGGTTTTGACTGAGACTGTTTCCTTGTTGCTTTGTCCTGAGGATGACTGATTAGCCACGACTGTGCTCCTCAGGTTTTTCCTGTTGGTGATGCTGATCATCCTCTGGAGTGAGTTGTCTGGGGATCGCTCCACAGTCAGGGGGGTGCTCCTGCAACTTTCAGCTGTATTGTAGGCACTGGAGCTGTCCTTGTCGGACTTCTCAGGGTGCTCCAAGATGTCATCCAGTTTGCCTCTTTGTACGTCTATGCTGGTGTTGTAATTCCTGAATCCTTCATCGTGTAAAGCCCAAATGTCTCCATACTGATCCCTCACTTTTTGGAGCCGGTGAGCTTGCATGATATTCTGACATTCGAGTTCAATGTTCCTCAGCTCCTCATTGAGTAGCTGCAGCTCATGCTCCACTCCATCTTGATCTCTTCTGTTGCATTCTATTGTGCTGCTTGAGTAATACAGGTCATACTCCCCATGGTTTCGAATCTTGCACTTCAGTTCTAACAGCTGTCGAAATCTTTCACACTCCTCCTCTGGGTTCCCTACGAAATCAGATTCAATGTATTCCCCTGACACAAAGCTTTCATTGCACTGGAGCTCAACACTTCCTAATGTGTCTTGGCTATGACCCAGCTCTCGTTTGTTCTGCAGAGTTGCACTGTTCTGCTCTTCAGGTGCATTTTCTTGCTCTGAACTCTCGTCATTACGCAGACTCTCATCTGTAGGTCCCACCCCACTGTCCTTCTCATGATTGTTGGATGATGAGGTTGCAGTGTCTGTAGTTCCATCCTCCTCCTCATGCTTCTTTGGCTAAAAGAATAAGCAAATCAAAGTGATTATCAAATACAGATCACATTACAGGAGAATATTTTCCAGCTCTGTTTTGCTTAAACTGCTGGAGTCTGATTTAAACTGAATTAAAAGAAACCACTAAACAGCAGTCCTACTGCTCATGGCTTTGAAACATTTCTGAGAGTCATGCTGTGGTGACCATACTGAGAGAAGCAGATGAATTACAGCACTAGTGACATATTTTCTAAAGTCCGGAAAGAAACATTTCCCTCTCTAGCTAAGCCACCTCTTTGCAGTGCTTAAAGATAATGATCACCAGATGGTGCACTGTTTTTGATTCTGGATAATGGCCAGAGACTGGTGGAGCTGAGATCTTCTCAAACTTGGAAAAAAAAATAAAAAATAATAGAAAGAAGAAAAAAAAATAGAGCAAGCAGCCAATCTAAGAATGACTAGTGCAACCTAAGAGGGTATGAAAAGACTTCTTTCATCAGTGGAGCTTTTTTTTTTTTTTTTTTTTACCTGTGGACTCTTTATAGTCTCCTTGAAGATGATAAAGATGGGCAGTGTGGAAGATTGCAAAAGGCCAGCCTGTTCTACTACACTCTCAGTGTCCCTCTCTTGTACTACATGCATTCGGTGCTTCCTGCATTCAGCCGTCTTTTTCTGAAAGACTGTTCATTTTGAATTCCCAGATTTTGCTCAAGTAGACCTCTCTGTTGTGCATCTCTGGAGATCATTTCTATTCCCTAGTTGGAGTTTATATTCCTTAGAAATAAAAACAGCCTTTTACCATTAAGCGTACAACAACACTGAGTGCTTGCCATGGGCATGATGTCAAGCTTTTAAGCTGTTGTTTTTTAATTAACACCCAATCACTGTACCTAACCTATTTATATTCTTTTAATTCAAAGAATGTGAAATAATGTCTCTTTGAAGAGACATATGCTTTTTATTTTTCAAACTGGATATGAAAAGAATTTCCCTCTACTCCTCTTAGAGCGTAATCAGCCAGAGTGCAATTTATATGGCCTACTCACCAAATCTAAGTGCATATAGTATCAACCAAATGCTTTTTTTTTTTCTTTTAGAAGGTACAATTGCATAATTATGTATAATGGTAGGAATAATAATGGGAGAAAAAAAGGGAGAAAAATTATGGGAGAAAAAATCTACAGAGTGCACCCAATGAAAGGAAACAAATTCAGAGAGGACACTGTTATAATTTCCTTTTTCTGTCTTCGACAGACAGTAAAACAGAATGAAAACACGTCTCCTATCTCCTCCTTTCTCTTGTCTTCTTGTGTACCCCATGATCAGGCACCTTTCAGTTGGTTTCTCTTCTTCAGTCACAAGGAAAAAATAATGGCCTAGTCTGAGGAAAACAAAGATAACCTCCACCTCCAAATACGCAGTAATAGTGGAATAAGATAAATATTGAAAGAAATAACACAAAGATAATCTAGTGTCTGTGATGGACCAGTTAAAAATCTCTGAAAGAATGTTTTAGCAATGTGTTCTCAGACAAGACTTGAAAAGAAATATTTATAATAGTCGCAAAGAGTTCATACTCATCATTTTGCACATACAATGTACAGCTAATAACAAAATTCACAAGAGTTTAATTCTCATCCATCTTTGGGTGCCACACCTGCCAAATTTTTAAAAATTTCCTGGCACATATGTAGGTTCCCCAGAAGTACTGCCTCTGACTAATTTCCAGAGATACTACAACAGATACTAAGAACACAATAATACTACTTGATAGAGAAGATTTTCAGCTACAGAACAATATTTTTCAACATAGTCACCACCAATAGCTGTGCATTTATGCCAGCAATGAATAAGAGTCTGCCTGACACGCTCATAAAAATCTGCACCAGCAGAGGTGACCCACTTTTTCACAGATGCTATGACGGCATTATTGCTAGGAAAATATTGCCCACACACTCCATCTTTCATCAGCTCAAACAGATGGGAGTCAGAAGGCACCAAATTTGGACTATATAGTAGGTGTGATAGGACACTCCAGCCAAGATTGGCAATGTGCTTCATGGTCTTGGGGCTTGGCATCATTGTGTTGCAGGAGAACGGTTGTCTTCTTCACTGGCCTTACTCTGGAAGTTCAAACCTTCAGCTTAGTCAGAGCTATGATGTAGTGGTCAGAGCTGATGGTTTGTTCGCATTCCAGGAAATCCAGAAGTATCACTCCTCACTTATCCCAAATGACACTGCACATCATCCACCCACCAAGGGCTTCATCATGAAGTGTTTCTTTGATGTGGAATTCACATGCTGACACTTAATAGACTGCCGTTTTGACTTTGAAACATTCAAATGCTGCCACCATTCCAATGCACTGAAGCTGATATTCAGATCTGTACACAGTTCCCTGGTTGTAATCCTCTGATTCACATGGACGAGCTGATCGAGATGCTCTTCATTTTGTGGTATGACAGTTATGCACGGCTGTCTGGAATATGGCTTGTCTTTCACATTGCTGTCATCACTGCAAAAATGCATCACCCACTGCCTCACTATGCTCACACACACTGTTTGGTCTCCAGAAATATTCAGCAAGAGTCAATGAATGTCAATGGGTGCAATTTTTTCTGCATGTATGAATTCAATTACACACTCCTGCTTTATAGGCACCTCTGTGTCAGACCCCATATTGTCAGACTTCCCTCTGCTGCCTTCTGCTGCAAAGCAGCAAACTAATGGTATACTGGTGGTAAGATTCAACCTCTACTGCCAAACCACCACCATCTGCCTCTGATGTCAGGGGCCAACACAATAAAATAGAAGGCATTACTTTTGGAGCAGCCATCGTATTTCCCCTGTCTGAGATGCTGTCAGATTGTTCTACTTAGCCATTTATATGTAAGGGTATCTTGTCAGAGGAAGAGGGGATGTGAAGATTAGAACTAGTAACACTCTAGATAACTAAGTATTGCAGAATTATTCAGCAATAATTAATTATAATAATTATTCTAATCTTTCCTCAACTTAGGCACTGCTGCAAGAGAGCAGCAGTTTATTTTTAGCTGTTGTTGTTAACGCTCATTAAATATCCAAAGTGGTTGCAACAATTTAGTTCTCTATTCATGAGTATCTGGAGAAGAGGTGGGATCACAAGTCTTCAGACAACAGCTGTTTTTAAGTTACAAAATTTCAGATTTTACACAGAGAAAAACTCACTGCCTACCAAACTCTTCATGAAAACCCAGGGTAATCAGAAGGAAGGGCGATCCAACCAAGGAAGTGTCTAGGGCATTCATCAGAAGTGCTGGAGATTTGTGTTTAGTTTCATTTTTTTTTCTTATTTACCTCTTCCAAGTGAGTGCTGCTATATAAACTATTCTGGTCCCCTCTTTCACCTCCTTTGGAGCTGCTTCAGCTTGTATCCATGTCCTCTGTTTTCAGTTTTTTTCAGCAGTCTGAGTTGTCTACACTGCACTCTGGCCACAGCACAGTGTCACCCATGGCTCTTACTGCTCTGGAGAATATCTAACGACTGATGCCAGGTCAGTCCACTGGACCTTGGGATGGCCTTGCTGCAGAATAATGAGCAATTTGGGTGCCTGCCTAAATGTCGCATACTACATCACTAGTAGGTCACTAGTGAAGGAGGACGGCCAATATCCACTTGCTGACACCAATGGGGAGTGACACAACACAGTTTGTGTCTGTGTGACTAAACTCAGCTTACATTTCAGAGTGGCTTATACATATTGTGTTAGAACAGCTATACAGCTTCCAGGTGCTGAGCCACATCGTATTACTATAGGGCTTCCTCTAGTATCTCCAACATGGTGCCACACCACCAGATGTTTGGGTATATCTGAAAAATCCTTTAATGTATCTGCTTGCACAGGCATTTAAAGAAACTTTACAGAATGGGCTCATGAAATCAACACTTTCAGAATTTGGGGCTCATTTTCTATACTACTTTAATCAACAATTTAAATTTTGCACCTACAACTTCCACATGATCTAGATGGAGTGCACATAATAACTGCCATCTACTATGCATAATCAACACACACACACAAAAGACGTAATTAAAGTAAAATCCATCATTCGAGTCTATTGGAAATCAAATGGGTTGGATTCACCTGATCAAAAGTAAGTGTCTACTGTACAGACACCTGAATGGAAGGTAGTCACCCTGGATTCCTCTCCCTGTCAAGAAGAAACAAGTGTCTGTTTAGATTCTTCTCAATCTAAAGCAGACACTAAAAATAAGTTAAAATCTTCCCCAGGAAACAGATACATGCAACCAGTTCAAATAATAAAACTGAAGGTTTCTGTGTGCTTTTGAGAAACTTTTACAAAAATCCTCTGTGATTTATGTAAGATAGTTCCCGGCTTTTCTGTTCTGGACTTGTCATCTTTGATGGAGACCCTGAACATGTGCAGGCTGAGCAGTCTTTTACAGTATGAGATTATTTTCATTTTATTTTGAAAAGTAGCAAGCTTAATTTCAGGTTCAGTCCCTTTTGCAAACCAGAAGATAGTCTTCAATTACCAATGTGCTGCTTTTGTCCATGTTATCTATTTCAAACAAAGTGTTTGTTTTCAAATGTACATTGTCAATCTTGGGTACCATTATTTCTGTTTGAAATACCAAAGGAATCCTTAGACCTCATCGTTGCAGTGAGCACTTAGATAATGAGAATGCAAACCTGGCAGTGTGTGCAATCAAACAATAAATGAACCACAAAAGATGCTCCAGCAAGCATTCATGCCTATAAAATGGCTAATCTTGCAGGAATTTGGGCACTGTTCTATTCTCATTTTACAACTTAGGATGCATATTGAGATTCTAAGCCCACGCTGCTACTGAAGTTTGAAAGCAGTGAGATTCAGTCAAGGCTTTTAATCAGCCTGGGCTCCATGGTCAGTCTGAGAGTAAAAGGGAGGCTGACCACAATGAGAGGAATCTCCAGTGGCAGGCTAATCATGAGATACACCCATCACAGGGGAAGACTGGAATTGATTTCAGTTGCGCTTTAGAAGGTAAAATGCTCTTCTGTAAACAATGCTGTTCTTTTGAAACAGACCTGTCTCAAAGGAAAAAAAAAAAAAAAAAAAAAAAAGAATTTCCCCCAGATATTTTCACTGCACTTCAGCTTTGAATGAACTGGAATGAATTGTTTTATCCAATTCTTTCTTTTCTTAATAGGTTTTGATATATTCCATGGTACTGATAAGAATTTCTGCATGGCAAATGTACGGTATTCATATCAAAGTTATCACTGCTACACAATGGGCTACGATGTTCTAATGGAGAAGGAATAAAATGAATTATAAAAAAATGAAGAATTACTTATTTCCTTTAGGTTTTTTGGAGAAGATACAATTCTTGATTAAATTCCACAGAGTGGCTCAAAAATACAAAAAGGACATGACTATCCACTTAATTCTATACGATTATTCTTCTACAAACTACCAATTTTTTTCTCTGGCAGCTCACACCACATGTTAAAATGGTGTTGGATAAAAAAGATCCATATTTGGAAGGATAGCCTGCTACTATACACATTCATTCCTGCAGATCATAAGATTCATGATGGCCAGTGATTATGAAACCAGAGACTGTGTTCACAAAAATTAATGCTAATGTTGCAGCAAAATCTCTGTGGCCAACCAGGGAGCTTAAGGCTACTCAACTTGGCCACTTGCAGCTGCAATGAGAGCAGTTTCATTACTCCATTGTATTATATGATTCACCAGAAAACTGCTTGATTTCCTAGCCTAACAAGGCTAGGAACAGAGTAAAGAACTAGTTTTCTGACTTGCTGAGTCACTACATAGAGTCTGGAGAGACAGCAGCTGTCACAAATTACTAACGCCCCATTACACATCTAGCTGCATTTGGTTGATCCAATTACTCATCCGAAGGGCAAAGAACTGTCTGGCTGTCCTAGAATTACTTCAAGCAATGCAATGTCAGACACCTACTTACAGACCATAATCTTTTCAAGTGTAGCTCTCTTCTGCCATAATATAAAATCTCAATAGGGGAAAAATATTCGTAGTCAAAGACCTCAATGTGAAAAAAAAAATCTCACAGTGTTTGATGAAACCGCCACACAGAACATCACCATTCAGTAATGAACACTAACCACAAACCAAATTCAGTGAAAAAAAACCACAAAGTTTGAAAAGACATTGGGAGTGGAAAATCACAACTGCAATTTCAGAGGCCCCAGAATGTTGTGCCAGGGGTTAAAAAGGGTTTCATAGCAGATCTGCTCAAGAATTTTCCTCAGAAGAGAGTGAAAATATCTCTGCACGAAGCATAATGCTTGGCAAAGAACAAGTGTTCTTTCTGACAGGAAATCTTTGGGTACTCAAACTACAATTTCTGGTTAAAAATAAAAAATAAAAAAAGATGCCAAATCTCAGGTCAGACTGGTTAGCAGTGCAGTATTTAGCACATTTAACTTGGGAAAGCAAGACTTGGATCACTGCCTGGAAAAGAGAATCATAACTAAAAGGCCATTGCACATTCCATTGTAAGGCTCCCTTCACCTCTGACACTGGAGTTATTCCACTTGGTGTGAATAATTAAATGCTTGTAAGATCAAGGATTTGTAATCTGATCTATCATATTCCAGATCATAGACTTAATTGCCTAGCTATTCTATCAGTGTCTCTGTCCCAATTAATATTTAATTTGTGTAAAGTGAATAGATTTAACGGGAGTTATCAACAGCATCAAGGTAGAAGGAGAGGTGGGGATAGAATAGACTAGAAACAAGTTCAAGTCCCCATATGAACCAAGCAGTGCAGGATTTGAAGCTGGGTCTCCCATCAGACAAATACTGTGAGCAGTTTTGGATTCCACAATATAAAGATGACATAAAACTACTAGCAAATACCCAAAGGCTACAAAGGTGGTGAAGATTCTAGAGGGCAAGATGTATGAGGAGTAGCTGAGATCCCTGGGTTTGCTCAGCCCAGAGCAGAGGACCTGAGGGGAGGCCTGATGGCGGCTGCAGCTCCTCAGGGAGCGGAGGGGCAGCACTGAGCTCTGCTCTCTGTGACAGCGACAGGGCCTGAGGGAACAGCATGGAGCTGTGTCAGGGGAAGGGCAGCTGGGGGTTAGGAAAAGGGTCTGCACCAGAGGGTGGTGGGCATGGAACGGGCTGCCCAGGGCCATGGGGATGGCACAGGGCTATAGGAGTTCAAGGAGTGTTTGGACAGTGATCTCAGACATAACGGCGTTTGAATGTTGGGTGGTCCTATGTGGAGGCAGGAGTTGGACTCAATGATCCTCGTGGGTCCCTTCCAAGTTAGGATATCCTGTGAGTCTGTGAAATAAATTCCCTGGTTTCCAGAAGGAGGAAGGCTCTCAGAGTCTCTCCCTCTTCACTTCAAAGGAAAATGCCTCAGGCTTTGCTTTCAAACAATTCAAAACAGGGGAAAAAAATTCAAGTTGGAAATTTCTGTGGTTAGAAAAAGAGTTTTTCCCCAGCTGCACACACACAGAAGCTAGGAGATGTGGTGGGATATTATGTCCTTGGCTCCACATGGGTGTGCATGCTGACAGATCATCTGCTTCAGCAATGGATAAGGTCACTTACGCCTTTCACAATGAAGTACAATCTTATTGAAGATCCTTTGATTAAACTGTACGGCTGAGGGCTGCACGTGTAACTTTGCCAGAGCTGCACCGCTAACAGCGCATATGGGCAGATGAAAGGATAGCAGCAATCTGAGACTGTGTTAACAGTATGCGTCTTTGTTTCCATTAACAAAACAAATGATAAACAGTGCACTGCTGGTGTAAGAAAAATACACTTGTGTTACCAAAACACCTGTTGTTTCTTTTAAACACCTCTTCCATCTCGTTTATAAGTTAGCTTACATGCTCCCTGGTACGTGGGCTGGCTCATACCTTGCAAGTGTACAAAAAGAGTGGCACCTATCCCAGATCACAGTTCTACAAGCCACACCGATCCAATCCACTAATTCATCAACATAAAGCCCAAATACTTCAGAATCAAAGAAAGCAATAAATATTATTTGGAGAGCCCAGAAAAAAAGAAAAAAGAAAAAAAAAAACCAAAAAACAAAAAATGAGAGAGAGAGAAATGTGTGCTTATCAGAGCTTCCTAAATCATTTGCTAAGTTATCATACTTGGCCCCAATATCTATTGCTTCCCTCTGCTTTACCTACAGCATAGTGTAGTTCAGAGCATTTTAGAGATAAAATTCTGCCAAAGATTTTGACTCCATTTAACAGTGTACTATTTCATTCTCTATTAGTATGAAGTATACCCAGCAAAATTTCAAATGACACACTTAGTAGCAGTCCTACCTGCTCCACCTCATTGGCTGTGTACTGCATCGCTTCATTATGTTGCTCTTCCAACATTTCCAAGTTCAACTCCTCCAAGAATTCATTCCTTTCATCATCCAGCCACCCTTCCTCCAGCTGCAAACAATACATTAGTACATTATATTATGTCAGCAAGGATACACACTAAAATAGGGTAAACCCAAATGGCAATGCTTGACTAGTTCTTTTTATCATAATGATTCACTTCAGAAAGCCAGGCAGTAGGAGTCCGCTTCTCAAAAGAGGAAGAAGAAAGATAAAAAATGGGACTCTCATGCCTTTTATCCTTTCTTGAAACAGTATGACTGATTTTCTTTCATAATGAAGGAGACTGCACAGCACAGACATTTTTTCTTTTCAAAAGGTATGAAAGGCACAGTGCATAATCCTGAAGCTGTCATGTTCATTACCACCGAGAGCCCCAGCGCTGAAAGAGCGGCATCATTACTAATAGGGCCACAAGACAGCCGGGTTCTTTCTCTCAACAGCCTCCACCCCAGTGCTGTACCCTAGTGCTGCACCCTCAATAACAGCCTTGCATTGCATTTCTACTGCAATTTCCCCATTGATCTTCAAGGCAAACAAACGTAGAGAGGATGGCAATTGGCAGATGTGGTGACTGGAAGGGTAGTTATATTTGTTCTTATAGTGTGCCTGGAAACAAGCCTTATCTGTTTGTGTTTTCCCTAAGTGTAATACTTGGTCATTCAATGAAGACAGTCTTGCAAAAGGATAGGAGGAAATGCTGCATTTTTCATCTAGTGAGCATACCACCCTCTCTCCACATCCCATTTGCCCCCTTCACAGCTTTCTACACTAACAAAACCAGCACCCCTGCCCTAAAATGCTCCTCTTCCCATTTTGCTCATTGTGCTCATGTGTATATGGCATGTGTCCATTTGTATTTGTAATCTCTCACCAGATGGTGCACTGCACTGAAAGGGAAAATACCAGTCAGTGACACTCCTGTAAAGGCTGTAATGGTGGGAAAAGAGCAGAAGGCAGTATTTATTGTTTTGTCACTGGTGAAAAAACTGGAGGAGAAAGGTGACAAAAGGACAGCACATTCCTAAGCACTTGACAGCGACAACAGTACCAACTATTCATGTCTCAAGGCAGCCAGGCCAGTGCAACACAGGTCACCACTTCCAGCAGAAGTGCCACCACTACATCAAAGCACACTTAAGCAAATCAGCAAGTAGTAGATCAAAACTACACGGAGAGTGATTGGTGTTGTGTGGTACTTATACCTGAATGCTGGTAGGATATCACTATTTCCTTCAAAAAGTCTACTGTGCTTTTGCCAAACATAAATCTTCCACAGTTTTTCTTGGTAAAGTCAGCCCAAGATTAGAAGGAAGGAGGCTTTTTTTTTTTTTTTTTAGGGTACTTTGAAAACTATTAGATCCAGAGCTGCTGAATGGTACTGTAGTGAAATTTCCATAACTGGTACATAAATGAACAGTTGCTTACAAGTGCATAGAATAAAAAGAGTCATCACCAGTGAAAAACTACAGCTTTGAGTAAGCTCGTATAAATGACTGAGGTAAGCATGGGAAGTTTATCCCCAGAACAACTAAGAATCATCAAACAAGCAATATATAGTTTTCAAATTCTACTTCATATTTTACTAATATCATATTAGTGCTGTCAGCTTTATTTGTATACCTGCTTATTTTGTCTGCTGAAAAAAATTGCTTAGCTTTGGGCAAAGAAGCCCTGGCAATATCACATAATTTCTCTGTTGACTATAAAGGGGCAAAGCTCTGCAACTATCTTTTTCTTCCTTTTGTTAGGAACTTTGGCGTTCCTCCTTCTCAGCAGTTCATTTTACGGTGACAGTGAATGTACAGTATAACCCAGGTCCTGGCTCAGTGCATCTATTTACTCTAACCTGCAGTTCTGGCCTTGCAACCAGCAACACAATTTTCTTGCATTCATCACTGGAGAGCAATGCCACTGCCTCTTCTCGGTTCTGGACATCTTGCCCATTAATCTAGAAAACAAATGAAAGTGGCACATTAGTTTCTATTTCCACAAAGCAACACACAATAAAGGGCAAATATCAGCTCATTTGTGGTGAATGTATGGACAAGAAACTCGCACAACGGGCTCATCTTCAGCCCCTCAGTGGTAAGTGCCTTCACTCAATTATGCTCTTACTGTAAGAGCTGTATCGATCGCTGAAGGATGGCGGACATCAGAGGAAGCAGTTATGTTCATAAATGTCCAACCTGCGCCCTGGTAACATACATCTAGCAACACAATTAACCAGCCCCTGACAGGTGACGTTCATCTTTCTTCGTTCAGAGTAATGGAAGTGTCACTCTGAGATAATAGTGCTGGTGGAAGCAAGACTGGTAATACCGCAGCTGAAATCAGTCACACTGTGTGCGCGTAGAGGGCCAATTAGGGAGCTGCAGCATTATCTCTTGCCAGGCAATACTTACAGGCCACTGCTTATTGCTGCTCCATTTAATCATTTTATATTTGTGTGGACAGATTAGTATCCAGAATCACACAAAACATATGTATCCCCCTTGCCAGGGGATAATCAAAATAGAAGTAGTTCTCCAATAAGAATGTGCTGTTCTTGCTACCTTTCTGCTGTTTATCACCTCATCGAAACAGACATGGCTGTGACTATGTGCAAATTGTATTTTCCATACATATTCAGTTTTGTCCGAATCCGAAGAAGTGGATTATTCCAATCGTGGTAGTGAAAAAATAATTAGTCTGTTTGAAAATGGGTGAAAACAAAATGGGAAGATGGAAAGATATGAACATTTGGGGCAAATACTACTGTGCCCAATACTTCATCTCTCATAAGTAGCAGGAATTTCCTGTCTGAAAAGTAAAGAGAATGTCATACTTCTGCATGTGTGTGTAATCCTGAAAATTAAGACACAGAACCACAGCTTTAACTCAGATTAAAGAAAACCCTGTTCTACCCTGACTATCCAACTGGCAGTGAGTAAATGTTTGAGATACTACAGAGGTTACACAAAGGGTAACAATGGTCTGTAGGAGACCAGGCAAGTCGTTGGTGACACAGACATGCCCTAACCCAACATGCCGCAACATAGCCACTGAGAGCCAGGAGCAGATCTCCAGCTTGTCCAAACACCCCAAGATACAGTGGTTGCTCCAGCAAGTCCTATCACCTGGACAACTGTCCCTTTTCCCACTCCGGAGACCATAGCCCTGCTGGCTGCACACCAGTGGAACCATCACTGGGGAACAAGTAGGACTTCAGTCATGGAGATTGCATCTCTGAGGACAGCATTTGTTAGACTGGAGTTCCACAGCTAAAATCAGCAGAAGTTTAGGCAGGTTTCACTCTGACTGTCCTAATAAATCCTTTCCCTTGGCTTCATAATATTTGACATGAAGTATCCAGACTTCAAGATCTTTAAGAGGACTGTGAAGGTGACTGGAGAGGTTGTGTGATGTTTGTGAGAATGAGAAGGGGACAGTTCCAGCCTTGTGAGGAAATCCACTGTAGTTTCATGAGAAATGCACAAAACAGTATTACCCTGTAGCTGTAACCAATGCCATCTACCGCCCCAGCAAATGGCCCCATGCTCACAGCTCTGCCTTGCTCCCAGCCTCAGTATAATCCCCAATAATGGCACTGTCACCTTCTATTTCTCTGAGTTATCTCATCAATAAGAGTAGATAGAGGGTCAATGTGCTTTCAGATATGAAAGTAAACCCCACATAACTCTCTGGGTATTAACTTTAATGATCAAACTCATAGCTATATATCAGCACTGACATTAAAGTAATGCTCCAGCCTACAAAAACACGGCGGAATTACCTATGCTTTCTCTCACCTCTGGAGTCTTTACTCACAATTGAAATGAATTTCATAAGGAATTTGAGAATGTTTGCCTGAACTGCTCCTGGCTTTCCACTTCATCCAGAAATTTCAGAAATAAAGGAAAATAGCAGGAAATGAATCTACCCTCAATTTACTTAAAGTGCATAGAGGAGAATGAACATGGTTTCTACTTGGTTGAATAAACAAGATTTTTTTCTGAAATTTTAAAGTTAAAAACACCACTATATATTCTATTCACTTCCTTCAATGGATATTTTATAAAAAGACACAGAAAACAGCACACTGACTTTTCCACTCCTATTCCTAGTTGGCAGTGTGGTCCCACAGCCCCATCCTTTTGTGCTCAGAAGATTAGCTACAATTCCAAAGCTGATACGAGAGTGAGAAATATGACTACAGATTTCAGCAAAGATGCTGGCTGTAGAAATGAGAAGGATGGAGAGAAGGAACTTGTGACAACCAGAAACCTAACATTAAAGAAGGGCAATTCCAAAACTGTTTACAGAAAAGCAACCTGTCATTACCAGGAGCTACTTCTGGAAAAATAAAATAAAAATACAAGGGAAATAGACTGGAAACCAGACCTAAGATGCTGTAATAGGTAAGTTTCCAGTTGACTGATTTTTGGTAGCTATTTTGTGATTTTGTCATCAGTTCAGAATTGTCGTGACAGTTCAGAACACAAACCCACTGCTATTCCAGCTATTCCCCTCTCCATACACTACCTGCCTTCCCTCCTCCAGACCTGGACTATGGGCGCTGTGACTTACTGCACAAAACTATGTGCAGGACAGCTGCATGGGCAGCTCTCTGAATGAGAAGATCAACAGAAACCAAAGGGAAGAAAAAAGCCAAGATGGTAGATTAGCAAAGAACTCCCAACAGTGTTGTTTTATTGGCAGAAAAAAAGAAAATATAGCAAAAGCTGAGGGAACATCCTGCTCAAGTACATTCAAGATCATCCATTATGGACAACACATCTTTTGTATGAAAACTCTTACCATCAATGCTCAGCTTGAGTGAGTCTTACCCAAATTTATGCAATCACTGAATGATCAGCAAGTTTCTGACACCTGTATTTATGTTTTCTGAATCCCTATTTCAAATTTGACACTGAGATGAACATAAGGAAAATGAGATTTGCTAATAAATACAGCAATGAGATGAGCCAGAACAAGTTTGTCATTCTCATTTTTCAGTACAGCACTTTAGCTCCCAGCTATTGTGTTAAAAAACAGACAGACATGGATTTTCTCATCGATCACAGTAACAAAGAGAACTACCTTCCCTCATTAACAGTCCACGGAGAAGACAGCTCTGTGTGTTTGAAGAAAGAGTTTAAGAAAGAGGCTATTGTCACATACTTGCAAAATGCGGTCTCCTTCACGGATCCGTCCATCTCTGGCAGCAATGCTGTTTGGATCCACCTGCATAGAACAACATTCAGTAAGTGAACATTAATATATTTTTACTGGAAACCAATCACAACTGCTGAATTTGAAAACATGCCTTTTTTGCTCTGTACAGAGGCAGTTTAAATCTTTCTTTACAACCCCATGAACTCAACAGTTCATTAAATAATCGTATAAGCTTGTTTCAGATAAAAACTGAAGACTTGAAAGGGTTGGGAGCATATCATTGTCAGATTAATACTTTTCTATGCCACTGTCAGGCACTAACCTTCAGCTGTCAGAGCACTAAGAATTAACTACAGAGATCCTCTGCTTTGGAAGTTCACTACGGGCTGCGGTGATTCTAAAGCCATTGATACCACCATACAAATGGGCCTGTCTTTAGGAAAGAAGCAGGATTATTTTTCTTGCATGAAAATATTTACTACTAAATGATTGCTTCAGTTATCAAGCTGTTATTTCCTCTGAAATTCTGCAGTTCTCAAGGAAACAGTGAAAAACCCCAAAGGATCTATTCTGTATAGATCACTCACAAGTTCAGTATAATGTTTCTGGCTTGAGCCAGTTAATTTTAAGTTAGTTTAACCTAAATAGAAGTTTAGAGCTCCATTAACAGTTTATCAAAGTCACTATAGCTCATCCCTGAGCAATGACCTGCTGTTCATTGCAGGGCAATTCGATCTATCACCTTTCATTCAACGGATATTTTGAATTATTTATTTTGCTTCATCATCCCATAAGCTATTTTTTCATACAAAACATTTGAGTTTAGCATTTGTTTGCAGTTACATCCTCTGCAGCTGTTAGGTATCATTTTCTTCTTGTGCATTGTCATAGAAAAATATATTTCTTAAATGTTTAATCAAGTATGAAAGACAATACAATTGCAGTCACTTTAAAAAAAGTCTGAGAAATTTCTACCATGTAGGAAAACCAGCACATTTCACATACAGTTCTGGAGTGTATTAGAAACAGCAGCATCCATACAACTGTTGGAAGACTTATGTTAATTCTGTAAACTAGTTCTAGGGCTGTGCTTTTCAGCTTCTTTGACACTGTTTCTGGCCTGTGAAAGACGAACTTTCTCTTCATCCTTGTTTATTAAGTAGGAGAAAACTCTCTACTGATTAATTCTGTCCATGAGCTTCACCCAGAATATGGTACAACAACTCATAAAAATGACAATCTGGGAAACTGGAACAATCGTTAGTGAGCTTGGACTCACAAGAGTTCTGCTTTATCCAGGAAAACAACCATCTTGGACATAAGTGTAGACCCAAAGGGAATTAACGTGCCTGGAAGTCTTCTGAACTGACATTGTGAAACACCTCAGGGTATGTGTAGGATGCCATGTTTTCCTTGTAAGTTACTGGAAAATTCACAGTTCTGCTCATCTCAATACCCAGTACTCTCTTTCTTGACTGATAAAAATACAAAAAATATTAGGAGAGGTCAGTATTTCTGACATGCTGATCTCCCTGGCTATTCTTTTCTTCCAACTGTGGTATGTCTGTGATGTCATCATTGTATGAAACCCACAAACAATAAAATAAGGATTACTGAGGCTGTGACAGGAAGAAATGCAAGCAGGGTGTGGAGTAGGCTCTCTCTTAAAATTCTGCATGCTTTCCCATATAAGGGCAGGTTTCTTTCAAAATTCAGACCGTGCTCAGGCTGCTTTGTATTTCCCTAACTATGATGTTTTAGTTAAAAGCATTAGGATTAAAGAAGCATGCTAGTAATAATTACACTACTTGAGAAACACAATTTAAATTGATAATCTAAATGAATTGGAAGTGACACATGCTGGCTGATGGCCGACATTTCTGCAGCCTGGTCTCAGAGCACTTGCTCTCATGTTCCCTGATGTGCTCCCTCCTCCCCATCCCATATCTTTACCTCACTGACGTAGATCCCTGTGTCTTCCTCATCATCGGTTCTGTAGCAGACAGTCAGTCCCAGCTTCTCCTGGCTGCTAACGCGGCACAGCTCCACCTCCTACAAAGAAGCACACAGGTTCATGCAATGGCTTTTGCCACAAGTGGAAAAAATTACCTGGCACAAAGGAGCACTGATTCCATTCTGTCCAGCCATGGAGAAGGGACA
The DNA here is from genome assembly GCA_002909625.1 of Bambusicola thoracicus. Taxonomy (NCBI): domain Eukaryota; kingdom Metazoa; phylum Chordata; class Aves; order Galliformes; family Phasianidae; genus Bambusicola; species Bambusicola thoracicus. Next base: position 19,749 of record PPHD01006539.1, read on the forward strand.
GTTCTTCCTCACTATCGTAAATCTCACACCTATACATCAAGATGCAGCTGACAAATGGCAGAAGTTTGTTGTAACTGCTCAGTCTCAAGATACATTACTTTGTGTGCAACTTTAGGAGAGAAAAATACGCTGCGAATTAAGGAGGAAATTCCAATATATGGTAGGTTCAAATTATACAGAAACTAGTTCAGAAGACTTGCCTGAGAAATATAGATGTGAATTGATTTTGCAGTTTTTTAGCCTTTGTATAATAGGAGCTGACTTACCGTATATTACACAGTCATTTTAGTCCTATCACACCAACTATTGACTTATAAGATATAGGACAGGCTGGCTACACATCAATCAATCCATCACACTAGCACCACTCCCTTCCAACAACACTCTAACCCATAAAGCAAAAACACAGCCTTCCACTAATAGCATTATTCATTCCCTGGCCAGCTTAGTGCCATACTTTCCTTGCAGAAGTTGTTAGATAACAGAGGGATGCTTCAAGGAATCTCCTGTGGAGCTGAACAACCATTGCATCCTCCTCAATTGCGAGATGATGCAGAAAACATATTTTTAGTGCCAGATGTCCCAGCAGTGGCATCTCATGAAAAGTGCAAGTTTTAGGGCAGATGGCACAGTGATAACTACTACATCCATCCATCTGAGTTAAGCATCTTTAGACTTTCATAGGGGAACCATTCATAAAAATGCAGAACTGTGCTTTGTTTCAACACTGTGAAGCAAATACCAATTTTCATACTTGTTACAGTACAGTCTCCCATTCAGCAAGCATCAGGATAACCTCCCTAGCACAAACCTTGCCAGGGCAAACGTGGGACCTCTTTGTCCGTTCACTACAGTTCTCCTGCAGTAGCAAACAGAGCCCAGTGCTGGTCCATGGGGACAGAAGCTACACCCCTTTCTGCCTGAAACAGCTATGCATCCCAACCACAGACTTCTCTCTCTGGCTTGTGAAGAAGAGCAGAAAGACCTACCACTCACGTATTGAGTTTGTTGCACGGTGACAGTGACTTCGCTACGCCACGGATTCAGTCCTCTCCTCAAATCCAGAGTTTGGTTCTCAGTCTGCAATATAGTTTATCCCTCCCTATCCTCAGAGATGTCACAGAGATCAAGATACAAACAGGCATACAGCAGGGAATCCAATGGAGGTGTGGGGACCAGGCATCAACACACCACATACTGAAAACCTCTGGTTCACACACAAGGGTTAGCCAATGAACCCTCTGCAGTTTGCTTTTCAGTAAGTGTGCTGCTGGGACTTGATCCTCTGCTCTCTCACCAATGCCCAAATCTACACGGGTTCAGCACCTGCATAAACTTTATAACTGTCTCCCTGGACTTTGAACATTTAATGCTTTAATAAAATACTTTGAAAGCATAGAAAATACTATGAAACCTGTAGCATTCTTTAGTTTTTCTGAAGAATGACAATCACCTTAAATAGCTTATTGTGAGGCAAGACATGAAATCAGTTGTGACTACATGTGTTATACATCAGGTTTGAAAGAAAAAAGAAGGGACTGTGTTTTACTATGGAAGAGAATTACAGTGACCCGATTCTGGCACTGGGAGTGAAAATACGTATACTGAAGGGAGGCCTGTTCAAAACCCATAATAATTGATGCCTCCAGAGGGAAAGAACACTTGACTAGAACTGTAATATTAGGGAGGAATTACAGTAACAAAATGGCTTCAATTACAGCAACAAGGTATACTTTTAAGGAATATGGAAGCTTGCAGTCCCTTGGAGGCCTATAAGAAAGCCTAAATACACCATAAAGGGCTGAGACTGGGACCTTTAAATCAAGGCAAATGAGGAGCTGTGCACAAGCTGAAATCCATTGACTTTCATTGTCCTGCCAGCACCAGCTCCCATCTCCCTGTGCTGAGGCTGGACGGGGACCCCAAGGACTGCTCTGAACATAATTTCTTTGGTCAGGAATAACCTTGATGTTCCTGTGGATGATTTGTCTCAAAATGTTTGTTACTACAAAGCTGTGTGATGTTTCAGGCTGCAAATGAGCTGAAACCTTTCAGCACGTGCTGGTTCAACAAGCAGAGTAATTTAACCATTTGTGGCATTAAAGTGAAGAAAATGAGGGCAACTCTAAAGCTCCATCCTGGGAATCCACGAGGTTTGCTAAAATCCTCTCTGGGAACAGGCTGCTGACAAATACCAGTGCCAAACGTTCCCTGACTGGGATACGGCATGCCTGGCTGCACACAGTGTTTGCATTGCCACAGCTTTCATTTCTTTTTCCTGTAACAGAGCTCAGAGCTGAGATCGGTTCTCTGTAGTCTTGGGATTACACCTTTCCTAGGTGACTGTGTAAGATGTACTTTGATGATAGTGTTTGTGGCTGTGTGCAGCCTTAGAAGCTGCAGACAATCACTGTAGTACTCAGCATCAAAAGATAATTGCCCAATGAACATTTCATGTTTTTTAGTCTAGATTCACGTACAGACTCAAGTAATACGTCATTCTGACTGGGGATGAAACTGGATAAGGTCTCTTTGTCTGCATGGAAATCACTCCAAAAAACAATCCTTTTCTCACCGCACAACTACAGTACTAACCTCAAAGCATCTTCTTTTTTAAAGCAAACAAAACACATCCAAGCCAAACAAATCAGGGCTAACAACATATTTGGAATATTTAAAACACTTTGTATAAAGTACTAATTCATCTCTCAGACCTAAAGTCCACAAGCTCAATCTTTAGCTGGTGGCTAACATGAACATCTGAAACAAAGAGAAGAGCACATACTGAGGCACCAGAGAACCAAGACCACGATGGTCATAAGTATTTCACATTGCATTTCATGACAGATGCTTTTTAATGTGCGTTGGCTTTGTTTTTGTTGTTTTCCCTACTGTCCTTAAGCAAAAGAAACAATAAGTTTGGCAGCAGTAATGAATTTTTAAGGATATGTTCTCCTTCCTTTAAATCCCTTCAGATACACACACATGCACACACACACAAGCAGACAGTTGCTTTCTCTTACTTCAAGTTTGGGGTTTTGTGTGTATGCATGTAGGGACTGAACCGTCTTCAAAATTCAGCATTTTAGAAAGCTGTGAGAAACAATATTTGGGGATTCATGAAGTGTGCTGACAGACAGATGGTGGAAGGAGAGGGACTGAGCAAAGCGCTCAGGAGATGACAGCCTCCCCCTCTTTTGGGCACTCTGGGGGCAGCCGCCTCTCAACATGAATGGTATTCTGCTGCCAAGTGACAGAAATCAATGCCAAATTGCTAAATCTTTGACTTGCTGCTTCTTCTGTCTGTGTGGGCAGAACAATAATTCAGCACAATTCCAAATACTTCAGAGGGTTTTGCCATAAATTATTTTTTTAACAGATAGAGATTAAAATTAGAATAAGAACTGTCGTACCCTGAAAGACCAGGATGCTAATGTGCGAGATAGCCCTTTTCTGCAAAGAGTTGGAGGTCATGCTGTTGAAGGACTGAAAACTGGTTATATTGGTCATTCTCTGAAGTGATGGAGTGGTGGCTATAGCGTCTGGTTCCCAGTTAAAGGCCATCATTTGCTTTGGTGACAGAAAACCAGTTTACAGGCTGTCAGCCTCAGGAGACATAAGACCAAGCAAGGAGCTGTCACCTCATTGGGGTGGGAAGACTAGGTTAATACTGTCATTTCTCTCAGGTGGCAGAGAAGTGGGTTATAAGTGTAATCAGCTGAGCTGTTGGCTTCCTACAATTGGTGAAAAAAGGCTAAGGAACATTAAAAGAGTGCTTGTAAGTGTTTGCATCAGTTTGCAGTTGCAGTAGGTCTTTCTACTAAAAGCTTGATTACAATGAGTAAAGCTGATAGTCTGTTAGAAAACAGATCGTGAACCCTTCTGTGACTTCCCCTGAATAATCTTATGGGGACAAAAAGAGCTCTAAACTCTTCACATTTTGCTGCTATACACAGGAAAACAGATTACAGTCGAAGCTTGTAGTTTCCTCTTGCTGCACCCAGAAGATGTTGACAAAAGTCATTTGTTTGATGACCTTATGTTGGAATAACTGCATAGATGGAAAACTTACTCTGTCCCATTTTTCCTAGCTCTTCACTCTGCCAGTGGTCTCCACTAGGTCATAAGCATCTTAGAATCCTTCCCAGACCTTCTTGTCAGGTTTAGTTATTCCTCTTTAAACCCATTCACAGTGTGGCTGAGCTCTGCTCCTGCATCATCACTGCCTGTCAGCCTCTCTCATTCATCCCATTCCATTCCACTCTAGCACTCTTTCCAGAAACACAGTTCTCTGTCTCTACCCTCAAAGTCTTTCTCAGCTTACTCTTCTCCAAAGTGATCTTTCACCTGTCTTTATACAGATAGCAGCTTCACTCACTGCTTTCTCCCATTTCCTCCCAAGCATTTCCATTCTCAATAAATGCCCATACTCACATAGCCCCTGCATCATCTTTTTTTTTTTCCCACCTCTTTATATACCATTCTGTTATCATGTCTCTAAAAATTTGCAAAGTAATTATTGCCTGCTAAGCCAGAAGTCCCATATACTAAAGTGTTTTCTTCACTGAATATATAACAGAGGGAGCTTGGCACTATTGAAATCACGAGGAGGTCTCAATGATCCATTTAGGAC
>PPHD01006540.1:0-24381 GCA_002909625.1 Bambusicola thoracicus
GAAGCAACTGCTACTATATTTGATCAACTGTGATTCTGAGCAGAATGCTCAGCAAAGAATCAATCAAAACACAATTGTGACTCTAGCTAATCCTCAAGCCTACTCTCTGCTTTTATTAACTTGGGCAATGCAGCCACCACATTATGACACTCTAAAGAAAGAGCTCCAAAGTTCAAATGTCAACATGATGTATCATGATAGTGTCTTTCTCTGGCAGCCAGGACATAATGGGCTGTAAAGTGCAAGCAGAGAAAATATATATATGCAGATACAGTTAAGACAAGGCCCAAATACACAAAAGAAAACTAGAAAGTGCTTGCAAAAAGAAAAAAAAGCTTATTGGCAAAATGGTGTTGGAAGAAAAATATAATTTATATGAGCTGATTACTGCTGCCTGTGCTGCACCCACACCACCTTTATCATTAATGAAACTGTTGAAGACAGCCGGACTCAGTGTTGACCCTTGAGGTACACCACTTGTTACTGACCTCCAGCTAAAGTCTGTGCCACTGATAAAAGCTGCAGACCTTCTCCTGCATGTTGCTAGACAACACCAGGGTGCGTTTTGTTTGAGAGCTAACAGGAGGAGGCCAAGCCAAGCATTAGTGTGGCATTCAGGAGGGAGCTGCTAAGGCTTGCCAGTACACAGCCTTGGTTCTCCGAGAATTTGTTGGCTGGAAAGTGTTTGAAACACTCAGAATTGCTCTAGATAAGCTTCTTTTCATAACAAAAACAGTGAAGTAAATAAATGCTTAGACTGACCTTGCGTTTGATGTTTTCCAATAAATGTGCATTTCCTTGCTTGAAGAATGGGTGCTGGAACTCAATGACTGAGTTTTTCTCTGCTGTAATCATGCCATTCTCCAAAGCAACCACCTTCCTGAAACCATCTGTGGAGAGGGATTGGAATAAAGTCATTTCTTTTAACATAAAGCTTACTGTTCCAAAACAGAACTGAAGAAAACGGCAAAGCTGTTGCAATACCTACAACTATACAGCTATTGAAAGCAGGAGCTTCCTTTCAGAGCTCAACCACTTCACTGCTCTGATCACCACAGACAGGGAACACACCTACCACACCACCAAATGATCTTGCAGGCTCTACAAACAGCATGCATGGCACAGGCCTGCTAGTCCTGGAAGGTGGGACAGTCCAAATAATCGTACAAGCAAGTCAGCAGATATTTCTTAGGACACCTCACATAAAATATTATCCCAAAGGAATGGACAGTATGTCCCACCTTCCCTTTCATCCCTATAAACTCAGGCGACTGCATACCAAAACAAATACCGTTGTATCCCACCAGAGTCTATAGAATAACAAAAGGAAGAGAAATTAGTCCTCAGCCTATGGCAACACAGGCACATACAGCACTTCTTCCATCCCAGACCACCTGCATGAAATAAGGCATTGCCAGCTCTATTTCCACTGCTTTAAGTACCAAAGGGAAGATGCAAATTAGTTGCCAGACCAATGTGTCTCTCTCCTCATTCGAGTTTTGAACACAGTTGATATATTTCAGCCTCACTGTACACCAAAAGCACTACCATGAGAAAACTTCAGTTTAAGCAGCGTGGGGAGGCTGCCATCCCATTGTACGCCTTTGTAGGAATATTTGTATTTTATCATTTAACCGTGTTATGAGACAACTGATGATTGTTTCTTCACATAACAGACAGAGCATCCTTCAGATCCTCTCCTTTCCCGGGAAGGATTCACTTAATCACTTAACCCCTTACTGGAAGGGAAACTCTAAGCAAGGCAGCCAATTTCTGTGCAGTCTGTACCTTCACACAGCCCCAAACCGACCTGCTCCAAAGCAACTCCTTCTGCTCTGCACACTGGACTGACTTGGGATTGCCATCCCGTTCTGACTTCACTGCCTGCACACACTGCACACATCTTATGGAGCAGGTGGTATGTGATGCTCGTGAGCAGAGCAAAGAACACATGAACAAGGAACTCAGTCCAGCTCGAGCCATCGGTGCGATTACCGTTGCTTCAACAGATAAAGCAACACATACACAGGCAAGCACAGCAGCTGATGCTTACACATGTTGAGCTGTCGGATGAAGCTGGAGATGTTGTTGTGTTTGAAGTACTTGGGGAGCAGCTCCTTGGCAAACCGCTGCTCATCCAGGATGCAGAAGTTCTCGCCATTCTGGGAAATAAGAGACAGTACCAGTGAGAACAAACAGCGGTTCTGAGGTGCTGCCCTGATATCAGGGCCATTGCGAGAGCCAGTTCCTACGGCACCACGGGCAAAACATAGCAAACGCCATTGCCTGAGTGGGCTTAATGAGTTTTCAAGACTGTAACAAAAAAGTTTGGGGAAAGAAACGCCTTACAAGGAACACTGCTCTGGAACTGGGGTTTGGTTGGTTTGTGTTTTGTTTTGTTTTTCCCAAAGTCTGAAGTTTTGGCCTGGAGCCAAAGAAAAACCGTTCTAAAAACAATCCCGGCACACGAAGGGCAAACGGCGCTCAGGCCGTGTGCTGCGCTGCGCTGCGCTGCCCGGGGCTGCCGCCGTGCGCGGTGCGACCGCTAAAAATACCCGGGGGGGCAGCGCGGGGCGGCGGCGGCACGGGGCGAACGGACCGCCCAGAGCGCACCGCGCGGGGCCGGATGGAGCTCGTGCGTTCTCATAGTCGCGATGGGGACCGAATGGATCTCTTCGCCTTTTAAAGGCTGACACCCGGAGAAGCGGACGGAAAAATACGCGTTAGAAAAGGGCACGGAACGAAAGTCAGCGCCGCCGGCGTTTGTGTCTGCGTGCGGCTGCGGTGTCCTCGCCTGGAGGCCCTCGGCGCCACGAGAGGAAAACATTAAAGTTAATGGGCCCTCGGAGTGCAGTTGGGGTTTGTGGCTCAGACGCAGCGCCCGCGGCGGTGCCGCTCCGCTCCGATCGCCGCGCGGTGCGGTCGGGACGCGGCACAGAACCCCTCCGGGCCCCGCTCGTGCCACGCGACAGCGCTCCCGGCCCGGCCCGGCAGGCCCCCCGCAGCCCCGCTCCCCCTCCAACGCCGCCTCCCCCGGGCCTCGCTCCCTGGGGCCTCCCGGACCTCCGCCGCCTCCCGCTGCCCCGGGGCCGCCCTCACCCGGCTCCAGCAGATGACGTCGTCGCTCTGCGGATCCTCCACCAGGGCCCACAGCTTGGCCAGGAAGCCGGGCACCGGGGCGGCGCCGGGGGCGCCGGGCAGCGCCGACCCTTCCCTCATGCTCAGGCCGGGCCGAGCTCTCGTGCGGCGGCCGCGCGGGCGGATCCCCACCGGAGATCGTGACGCCACGCGAGGCGGGACCTGCGGACCAGAGCGGCTCACCCGCCGGTGGGCGGGGCCTGCGGCACAGGGCGGCTCGCTCATTGGTGCTCGCAGCCAGGCCCCGCCCCGCCCCTCCCGCCTCGCCTCGCCCCGCCCCCTGCCGGCGCGTGCCTCTTGTTTTGCTCTCAGGGGAGCGCGGCGCGCGGCCCCGTGACTTCACCGCGCGCCTTTAAAGGGACCTCGCGGCCTCAGCGGCGGGCTCGGCGCGTCCCGCGGGAGGAAAGCGGCGGGCGGAGCCGCATCTCCAGGTACGTTCCGCCGTGCTCCAGCCCTACCTGCGGCGGGCAGGTGTGGGCTCCGTGGTCGGATACGGGCGAAGCGGCCCTAGGACAGGTGTGGGACGGCACGGTGCGGCGGGCGCGTGTCGAGCTGCGGCCGCCGGGCCGTCCTTGCGCCGCAAACCTCGGCGGTACCGCTCGAGGCCCGGGAAGCGCCGCGGGCGGCTTCGCCCCTCCTGAGAAACTCACGAGTGTCCGTCTGCGGAGCCGGTGTCGGGAGGCGGCGCCGGGCGGACCCGCTCCCCTCGGGCGCTTCAGGGGGATCCCGGGCCCCGCCCCCACCTGCACGCGGCGGGCGGCGCCCCCCTCCCGGGCAGACTTTGCCCCCGCGGTGCGGGATCGGTGCTTGCTGGGCCGCTCCCTTCGCGCTGCCGCCACGGACGGAGATGTTCTTCTGCGGACGGCCGACCCTCCACGCAGTAAGGGACGAAGCGGCTCTGCCCCGCGGTGCTCCCCCCTCCCCTTCCCGTTGGGCGTTGTGTTTTTGCTCTATTGAAAAGCCCGGGGAGAGCCCAGCGTTCCGTCGGGTTAATTCGTCTGAGAAGCGGCGGTTGATTAGCGAGCCCATTAACTTGAATTATTCGTTTACAATTCCAATTTTATTAAATAAGAATAGGAAGTCTTGGGAGTAGAAAGAACCGTGCTATCCAAATATCAAGGTTCAGGGATGACCCATGCGCAAAACCTGCGCTTATTCTTAATCAAGTCTTCTTTCGACATAGAAGGATCTCCGGGCGGCGCAGCTGGGGGCAGAGCCGCGGGGCTGAGCGGGGCCGGGGCTGAGCGCTGCGTTGGTGCTCCCAGCGGAGGGCGGGTGAACGATAACAGCCATCCCTGCATCGCTAACAAAACCCGTCTGTGTTTGCGTGGCATTTTGCCACCATCCCCTTCTTGAAGCTGAAGAAAACCGATGGCATTGCTCCTTTGTTGCGTTTTTCTTTACTTGCGTCTTCCGTTTCTCTCTTTGAACTTCTTCCAAGTTGCTTTTATGTATCTCAAGAGCTGGGCGTGTATTTTAGCTGCCAGTTCCTAACCCTGTCGCATTTCTACATGAGATCTTCCTTCAACGTTTTCATGCGGGTCTGTGTTTTGTTTCTCATCCACTTCATTCCTTATCTTTTTTGTGTATCCTGTGTGTAATTCTGCACTCTGGTGCTCCATCACTTCCTCTTTTGGGCAGGTGGTTCTTCAGCAAGATGGAATACTGGGAATGCTTTCATGTAATTCCTGCTGTTCTCCTTGAGTCCCCCAGGGCGCTCCTGGCGCCTCGCCCTGAGTGCGGTGTTTATGAGCGAGCTCCTTGCTTCGTGGTGTAGATCATGGGGAGGTATTACAGGGACCAGTTGAAGAGAACAGCCTTGTGCTGCTAATCCAGACATACCCCCAGGTGGCAGGGAGCCATTCTTTAAGAGCATCCTTGAAAGAAGTTGGAATTTGGAAGGCTTCATGCTGATGGAGCTGTTTTTCTTGGGGGCTTAGTAGGGCAGAGAGGGACTGTGGCAATGGCAACAGTAGTTACTTGCTCAGGATTGTTTTCCTTTGCCTTTTATGTGGTCCCTTATGATGATGTGGGACCTTGGTGTTGGTGAAAAATGTCACCTGAAGTTCTGGTGCCTGTGGCAGGCTCGGCTCGGGGCCCCTCTGCTTTATGTCACCCAGCATAAGCACTGTGGGTGTCTCTGCTGCAAACAGCTCTGTTAACCTCCTCTCCCTTGGAGTGAAGGACTGCCAATTATAGCCGCATTTTCTCAGCACTATTAAACAAAATATTTGGAATTGCTACTGACAAAGCAGTGAGTTAAGCTGTGATGAGAAAAGCGTGGTGTGGAGTTGCATGCTGATTATCAAGGCAAATTTCTGCCCTCCTTGTACATTATGAGGATGATTTCCTTTATTTCTCACTTCAGTGGGTGTCCAGGTAATGATCCCTGCAGGACTTCTACCTGACTTCCGACTCTCTCAAAAGATGTCGGTTCTATGTGCGGTACCATCAAACCAACTTATTTAGGATAAAGTTGCATGATCAGATTCTGCTTCCTTTTCCTTTCTTTTTCTTTTCCCTCTGCAGATGTACCCTCCAGAAGAGCATTCTGCTCATGCCACAATGCGGTTGTTCTGGCTGTTGCTGCTTTGCATCCATTGGCCATCACCCGTGTTTGCTGGAGGCATCACCCGAGTCTATTACCTGGGGATCCGTGAGGTGGACTGGAATTATGCTCCAACAGGAATGAATGTGATCAGCAACCAAAGCATCACACGTAGTCTGTATGTTTAGTTCTGTAAGAACTGGGTCTTGTGCTGCCTGAACGTTTTCTGAGTAATTCTGTGCAAGTATTCTGGGTCATCTAAGCAAGCAGGAGACAGGATCAGCTGTGTGCTTTTTATGAGCTTAATGTTTAACTTGTTTTATCATAAGAACATAGAAGTTATACCAGTGGGGAAGCAAATAGGCAATTTAATGGAGCATCCAGTGACCAATGCCAGTTATGCTAGAGGGAAGTGAAAGCACTGTAATAGAGCAGACTGTGCAGCACTCTGCCCTGAGGTTTGGCGTTTCCTACTTCCAGCTGGTGATGTCGGTATCCTGAAGCATGAGGACTTTTCACCTCCATGTAAATGACCCCATGGGGCTGACTTGTTCTTGCGTAGCTGAGATTTCAAGCCTTGCAGGTGATGGAACTCGCTCAGTGAAACCTTGGGGTCGTTTGGAAAACATTCTGTGTTTCTGAGGGAAGTAAATGTGGAAAGTGCAGTAATTCCTTTGAGTCACCACAAAAACAGTTTGTTCCCAGTTTTCAGAATAACAAGCTTTTGGTTTTTTTTGTAGCTTTCCACAAATTTCTAAAGGCGTTTGTTTTAGTCCTTTTTTCTGTGACAAACTATTTGTTGGCCTGCCCAGTCACTCAGCAGTATGTGCCATAATAAATAGCACCCAGGGGTTTCTACATCTTTCAGAAACACAACAGGAATAGGAGGAGGTCAGAGGAAAAACAAAGGCTGTCAGTTCAGCGTGAGTCCCCTTTCTCTGGAGATGCCAAATAGGCTCAGTTTGTTTGCAGGAAAAGAAGCTCTCCAGGGTCAGGTTGAATCAAGGTGATGCAGGTGTTTTCATTGGTACCTGCAGTGATAACAAATGAAGTATTTATAGTTTACTTTCTCTTGGAGTACACAAATAGAAGAAATGAGAAGCTGTTGAACTCTTCTAAGGCTGACAGTGTGAACAGTTAGCTAATGGCACTCCTATGTGCAGCGATTGCAGAAGTGAAACTGCTGGCAATAAGAGAATTGGTAGGAGAATGGCAGATGTGGTAAAATGGTAGAAGAGTCCTTTAGTTTGAAAGGGATGGCCGTGTGGAGAAAGGTGGCAGAAAAGTATGAATTACCCACATGCTTTGATACTGGCTAGAGGGATGACTTCACAAACATGAGCTTCAGACTGTATAGCTAGAGCCCAGCCCTTCACAACTCTGAATGAGAGAGGCAGTATTTACTATTTTGGTCTCTGCTGTCTGCCTTCTGGAGATGAGCACTGGCTTTGCCCATTTCAGAGCAGTGAGCATTGCTTCAGTCCTAAGAGGGAGGAGGGGGGTGAGTAACCTGAGCTCTCATCTCTGCCTGTCTCATTCATATCTGAGCCATGACTCATCTCTTTATCTGCTAAGAAATAGTCAGAAAGAGCAAATATACTTATGTCTTGAACTTTAGCACCTCTGGAAGCTGTAATGTGCTGGGTGTATACCTGCCATGCTTACCTGTCATTCTGTAAGTAAATGGCAATCTGAGTAGAAAGGCACCTTTCAGGCTGCAGATCTCGGTTAAGGAGCTGTGAGACTATTACTGTTTTTAACCTTGTAAGCCAGCAACAAACCCTACAAAGGCATTGAGTTGTGTTTCCAAAACACAACAAAGGCTGAAGCAGGAGAGGGAAGGGCACTGTTCTTTCTTGTGTCCCTTGCAGGTGACTGCTGGACAAGTGCCATCCTTCCCACCCCGTGGTTTGCATAGCTCAGGGATGCTCTCTGTGTCCTTCCATGATGGATTCAGGATAAGGCCATGGCTGTGTCAGCAGGAGTTTGCACCCACATGTACCTGTGGCTCCGTTTCCAGTCTCACATTGCTGTTAGCTGCCCAGTGTCCTCTGTTGAATTTTGTGTAGCAGACAAAGCTGTTGGCTGTGCTGTCCATTTTGTGCATGGGCTGCCATTCCCCTCGCAGCAGTCAGATGGGAAGCAGACGTTTGCTGCTGGATGTGGATGTACTAGGGTGGATCATGGGAGGTTTCTGTGATGCTGAAAGCTTTGGGGCTTATCTGAGAGCAGCAGTGGTACACAGCTTTCTCCAGTGTTACATTCTGTTTTGTGTAATGTGTGACTCACAGTGCCTTCCTCTCTTCTGAATTTAACAGAAAGGCCTCAGTGTTCCTCCAGCCTGGCAAGGACAGGATAGGAGGTACATACAAGAAATCTGTCTATAAGCAATACACAGACTCCACCTACACCACTGAGATTCCCAAACCGGCGTGGCTGGGGTTCCTTGGGCCCATCATCCGAGCAGAAGTGGGAGATACCATTAAAGTACACCTGAAAAACTTTGCCAGTCGGCCATATACAATCCATCCTCACGGTGTCTTCTACGAGAAGGGCTCTGAAGGTAAATGAACCACTGCCATAAGAGATGGATTTTTCTGGTTGGGAACTGAGGAGTATGCACTGAGAAGTGTCTGTAAAGAAACCAGAGACTCGGTTAGCCGGGTGCTGTGTTGCTGGAAAGCAGCTGTACTTTGGTCTGTACTAATCCAGCACTGTGACTTGACTTAGCTTCATGGATCTGGGAGCAGTCTTCTGACCTGGGCATCGCAGTACACAGTCCAGAATCCTTGATTTTCACAGTACCTCTTAAACTTGCTTGTGGGAGGGTGGCACAGGAGAAGAGTTGTAGTAATTCTTAGAAGTGTTCCTAAGAATGAAGTATGAGGCCAAGGAGCTGTTATTTCAAGCAATCCTAGAGACTTGCTGGGAGGCTGACTGGCACATGGTGTTGTTGAAGGCAAAGCAGTGGTAGGCAGAATGAGAATAACCTTTCTGACTCCACTAACCTGTATGTTGGGCAAGTTGCCTTACAGTGGTTCTTTGCTTTGGTTTCTTTTTGAGAGAGTGACGTTGAAATGCTGTTTCAACCTTGGGATGCTGAGTCTTGCTTTGAAAGATGCTTTCCAACTATTTGTATGCAGCTATCTGAGTGTGAGGGGCTCATTATAAGGCTATGTGTATGAATACTTCCGCTCTTCTTGAATGGATGTTGATTGCTCAATTGTTCTAGGATCCCTGTATCCCGATATGTCCCCCCAGGATCAGAAGAAGGATGATGCTGTCTTCCCAGGAGGGAGTTACACCTACACTTGGACTGTCCCTGAAGATCACAGCCCAACAGCTGATGATCCGAACTGCTTGACCTGGATTTATCACTCTCACATTGATGCACCAAAGGATATTGCATCTGGGTTAATTGGGCCCTTGGTAACATGCAAAGAAGGTAAGAAGAAGGGAAAGCAACTGAGGACTGCAGTTTCTGGTTGTGAAGATTTTGTGGTGACTTGAACCAGAGGCAGGATGGAAGGATGCTCTGGTGAGCAGCTCCCAACTTTGCATGGAAAATGTGATGCGACTGGAGATGACAGCACCTGTGTTCTGGTTGAGTTCCAGTCATTAAATTACCTTTATCCTGTTGTGGCCAGGTAGATGAGTTTGTAGGTTTGATTGAGAGGGCTATTTGAATCCATTGTAAGAGAAGGAATTTTGCATGAGACCTAGTTTGTATATTTTAAAAATAGAGATGCTGATTGATTTCAGTGCTCAGAACACTGAAGGAGTTCTAGTTCAGCCATGCAGAGCTAGAGCTATGCTGGACCGAGCTAGCACGGTTATGTCAGAAGTGCATGAGATTGCTGGAATGCTGCAGTGTGCCAGAATGGTGGAGAAAGCATCCATCTCTATTTTGTGTGATAAGCTGTTATTCTTCTATTGGTGCTTTAAGCCTTTAAAACTGATGTCTGCTTTTCTGCACGAATGGGTGTTCATTCTTCTTTCCTCTCACCCTAGGAATACTGACAGGCACTTCTCAAAGGCGCCAGGATGTGGATGTTGATTTCTTCCTGATGTTCAGTGTGGTGGATGAAAACTTAAGCTGGTACTTGGATGAGAACATTGCATCGTTCTGCGCAGATCCGGGATCTGTAGACAAAGAAGATGAGGAATTCCAAGAGAGCAACAAAATGCATGGTCAGTGTCAGTTCTGTAAAGCTGCTGCCTTTGCCCAGATGCTCTGGGTGTGTCAGTGCTCTGATATCTTGAAATGCACTTTCTGCTGTTGTATACCAGACTGTGGGTAGAGAGGAAAAGGAATATAGAAAGCTCTGAGATCACGTGCTAAGCAAACTAGCACAGAAACTGTGCAACAGCCCCAAGGGGAAAAAAAAAAAAAAAGTATTTTGTTTTTCTCTTTGGCTCGAGTGAGTCTGTTAGTTGTTTGGAGAGTCTGAAAAATGGTTTGTGTTATGAAATGAGTTGTAGAGCCAAGCTCTTCAGAACAAGAAGAGGAAGGTTGGTTCTGGCTAGGTTCCTCCTTCAAACATGTCTGTGCTGTGACCTGCAGGCACAAGCTCTGATGGCCCTTTTTCTAACCTCTGATTTTTAACTTGCTTGCCTCTTCAGCTATCAATGGTTTTGTGTTTGGGAATCTCCCTGCACTGACAATGTGTGCTGGGGATCATGTTGCGTGGCACCTCTTCGGCATGGGCAATGAAATTGATGTTCATACAGCGTACTTCCATGGAGAAACACTCAGCATTCGAGGCCATAGGACAGATGTGGCCAGCCTCTTCCCAGCCACTTTTGTTACAGCAGACATGATCCCTGGTAACCCTGGGAGATGGCTACTGAGCTGTCAGCTCAATGATCACATACAAGGTAAGATGGAGGCTGGAATCTGTTCTACTCTCCGTGACTTCCCCTTTTTTTCTCCCAATGTCCATCACTGTCCCCATCACAGGTCTTGCGATGTACAGTGTGATGGGGGGCTGTGCCTTGGGCAGCGTTTCCACTAGAAATGTCCATAGTTAAATGGGCAATTCCTTGTCTTGTATAAAGTATGTCAAATATGTCAAATGTATAAAGTATATCAATTGGCCATTAATATGTAGGTCAAACTTACTGGGGGTGGTGTGATGTTCTACATCAGTTGCTGGTGAATGATAAATTTGACACAGCTGAAAGTTAAGATGAGACAGTGCCCTAAAAATGCTAGTTCCTTTAAGAATCCCTGATGTGGTACATCAGAAGAAGGCTCTGTTTGCTCTCTGTCCATACTTATGAAGCATCCAGAATTTAAGTGTAAAGAGCTCTGCTCACCAGAAAGAAGCTCCTTTCTGTGGGAACAACCTAATCACCTCCCAGCCATGTACCTCTGGGACAGCAGAGGAGGAACATCTGGTTTCTGGTAGGAAGGTGCTCTGTTCAGTGGCTGAGAGGTGTAACGTTAAGCCCATGTGTCCTCCACCCTGCCGTGGGCAGCTGGGATGGCTGCCATCTATGAAGTCCGTCCATGTTCTCGGCAAGCTCTGGAGCCCACCCTGCAGGGCAGAATTCGGAAGTACTACATAGCTGCAAAGGAGGTGCAGTGGGACTATGGACCTTCAGGACGTGACCGCAGCAGTGGGAAACAGCTGAGTGAGGCGGGCAGGTGAGCTGATGGTCTTGCAGCTATGGTTGGGGGTCTCTAGTCTGCCAGGGGGAGGCTGGTAGAGATAATGTGGGGTTTATTTCTTAGCAAGCTACATGCCTGCAGTTTGTATGAAGTGGCCCATCTAGAAATGTCAGCTGCTATAGCCAGGCTTTACTGAATGCAGTACTGGGTATCTCGGGATTTCACATGACAGTGTGCTGTTGTGTCTTATAGCCTTACCTACAAGCTCAAAGAATCCCAGTTTGTGTAGAATGTGAGCTGCTGCTTTTGTCTCTGGGCTTCATTGCTGCTTGTCATGTCTGACCTAGGAAGAAATGTAGAGATCTGATGAGCTGTTAAGCAAACAGGTCTTGCAGCAGACACAGGGTGGCAGAGCTAGCCTGCAGATATGCTTCAGTGTAGCCCTGCTGCAGCAAGCAATTTCTCAGAAATCAAATGTAGCGACCTCCATGATATCCTTCCATCCCATGTGTCAGATGGTTTGATAGTGGTTGGTTGAGTGGTTTCCCTTTCAGGCTTTGGCAAACTGAAACAAAGGCATGCCCCTCTCCATTCCTTTTCCTAAGAAGCTGCTGGAGAGAGAAGTGCAGAGAGGTTAATGATTTACTCAAAGCCCTGCAGTGACTCTTGCAGACCTTAAAACTGAAAGCTGTGACTGGTCCCTGTGACCAAACTGCCCTTCCTGCAGGGCAGGTTACATCTGTGTAATGCTGAGGATGGTGACAGGAGACAGAAATCTTTACAGCTGTAATGTATTTTTGGTTATGATTGCAGCTGTCCCCTGTGCTGTGTCCTGTCTTCCCATTTACTGTGCTGCCCTCATTTGAATATCTTGCAGGAAGATGATGTGCCTCTGAACCTGGCAGTCTCACTGGGAGAGGGCCCTGAATGAGCATAGCTGGTAGATGAGCCTGGAGGGTGGAAATGCTTCACAGAGATGCTTCTAATCCTGGAGATGCCACTGGCTTTGCCAGAGGGGTGTATCGAGGGGGGGATCTGTTTAGGGTCCTTGTGGGAAGGAAGCAGGAGAAAAGGACTGATTTTTTTTTTTATTATTATTATTTTCATTAGAATCACCTGTTATCTGCTTTTTGTGTTTAGCCCTGCTGAGCAGTTTTTCAAGCGTAGCCTCTACCGAATTGGGGGAGTCTATTGGAAGGTGAAGTATGTGGAGTATACTGATGAGAGCTTCCGTGAGGAAAAGCAGCAGTCTGAAGAAGAGAAACACCTTGGTATACTCGGTAGGAATCATCCAGCAACACAAACCCTCTTCTGATGCCAGTAAGAGTGATAGGCTGATGTAAGGAGTACCCTTGTAGAAACAAGGTGTGTAGTATGGTGAGGTATTTTGATGTAGTTTTACTTAAGAGCGAGGCAGATGGGCTGAAGATATCTGATGGTAGAACATAGGGAATTGCCTTTCTGCCAGAGCACTTTTTAGGGGTCAGCAGTAAGGACTGGAGAAGCACATTATAGTAGTTCTGACAGTATAGTGTGTGTGACCAGAGTGAGCCTATAGTTCTATTGAGTGTCACCAAGGTTTGGTACTAATCCCCTGCTCACAGAAAGCTTCCACTTCAGTGCTCTCTGTGATAGACAGGTATCAGTGGTGAACAAAAATAAGAATGCAGGGAGTCTGCAAGGGCAAATGAGTCATGTGAAGGCCATAACGTATGCAGTAAGGAGCATGTATATGTGTGGTCCAATTTCCTGCATCAGTGGAGACTAATGACAGCAGAAATTAGTGATAGCAATACCGGGAGAGGCCATGGGAGGAAAGAGCACATGGAATAAAACACAAACCTGTGGGAAGAGAAGAAGGGTTGTTATTGCCAGCAATAGCCACAAGGAGACAAGTGACTGAGGGTGATCTTATGTATGACTTCATAGGAGTTGTGGGTATTTTTTACTAAAATAATCAGGAGAGAAACAGAGAAAATAAAGGTCAGATAAGCAACATCCACAGGGGGAGCTGCACACTCATTCAAACTCATCCCCCATCCACCTCTGTTCCTAATCTGTTCCCAACAGCCTTGGATGAAAGGTGGCCCTGCCTTGCTTGGTTCACCTGGTTGTCCTGGGATTTGCTCTGTCGTTGACAGGCTTTCTCTGCTGTTCATGTAGGTCCTGTAATAAAAGCTGAAGTTGGTGACACCATCCTGGTGACATTTGCTAACAAAGCCTCCTGGCCATTCAGCATCCAGCCTCATGGAGTGTCCTATGGGAAGGCATGGGAAGGCATGCGGTACCACGATGGTTTGTGGCTCATTTATTTGTATTCTATATTCTTCCTGGCGGTAGAGTTCCTCAGCCCGTGCCTCTTCTGTGCTGGAAGTTCCTGCAGCCAGGAAGGACTGGATGTGCTCAGGAGCTGGGTGGAACTCTGCCTGGTCCTCTGGGTCTGTCTGAGGAAGAAATGAAGGTGTCTTTCTGCAAAGCTTATGCCTAGGGAGAGTGTCTGAGGTAGCATGGTCCAAAGCTATCATTTGCACCTGAGAAATGATAAAACTAAACCTCAGATTGTTTCTAACTGTTTGAGACCTACTAAACAGAGGAATGTGCCCACTGCATTCCAGCTTAGGTAGCCCATGTACTTCCAACACATATCCTAGATGTAGTGATATCCACTTATTTGCTGTCAGCGTGTCCATCTCTGCCTCTATACTAGGAAGGGGATTGTGAGAGCAGCTGTGTGCGCTTTCTAAATGGTTTACATTGTACCTCAGATGTCCAGGGACATGCATGAAAGTGTGACTGGTGAGATGTGACTGAGTTTGCACAGAGACCTTGAGAATAACCATGCCCATCTGTTTTCGAAGGTGTGTCCCAGAATGGGGTGTCTGTTCCACCTCTGCACAACTTTACATACACTTGGACTGTACCGAGGCACGCTGGGCCGACATCCAGCGACCCTCCCTGCCTGACCTGGATGTACAGCTCTGCTGTAGACCCCATCAGAGACACCAGCTCAGGCTTGGTGGGCCCTCTGGTCATCTGCAAGCCGGGCACTTTAGATGACAACAACAAACAGGTAAAAAGGAATTTTCCTGCCATGCTCTTAACAGATTCTTTGTATCCTTGAAGGGAAAGGAAACATCCTCAAAACACTGAAAATAAACACCTGACAGTATGAGTCCAGGAGAGTCTAATCTAAGTCAGAAGGCAGGTTAACATCAAAGCACTTGGGTACTGCAGGTCTGGTGGGAAAGGCCAGCATTCTGGACATCCAAGGGCTGCCCTTGAAATAGTTTCTGGGCTTTGTTCTAAAACTCGGGTGTGAATGTACCCTGGGTGTGACTTCATAGGTAATTTTGGCCCTTGAGAGTTGTAGTGGACTGCCTGAAAATACTCTTTTCAGAGCAAAAGAAATATTCACTGCAGCCTCAGGAACACTCAGGAGACATCTTGACATGCAGCTGAAAATCTGCATGGTGTGCTGAAATGATTGTGATGCTTTCAGTTCTGGGGGAGCCTCGCTTATTCTGCAACTTCAGCTCACTTTCAAGCAGAGGTTACTACAGCAACTGATGATCTGTGTCAGTCTCTGGTTGTGATGAAAGAGAAGTGAAATCTGGAAGATGACCAGAAGTTGCTCTTGGAATTTTGGTTAGGGATAACTCAGTGCAGTAAGTCTGGGGAAGGCAGTAAACCAGCCTGGGGAAGTGCAAGACATTAACAGACTTGTGTTGTGAGAGATGGTAGGCAGCAGAACAACAGCCTGGTGTCATCCTTCCTATCTGGCAGTTTAGATCAGGGAGTGGCTGGAAGATCTGAGCACAGCTGCTGCTCAGTCTCCCTGGGGAAGTCTGCTTTCACTGCTGGCATGGTGTAACTAAACTGAGGGTTCTGAATAGATTGGACAATTCACATTTCTGCACTGCTGTGCTAGCTGAGCAGAGAGGATTGTGACTGTGTTAAGTCCACTGTATGAAAGAGATATGGTAATGATAAAACCTTTTCAGTATTGAGTGGGAATAAACAGAACAGGTGGACTATCTGGAAATGTATGATGGTAAAAGCTATCTGGGACAGCAATTCTGGCTCCATGATATTAGGCAACCCTTTAATTAATGGTTAATTGGGAAAGATACAAAGCCATTCCTCTTACACCAATGTGCCACAAACTGCAAAATGCTTAGCCCTGTCTACAGGATGTTTTCCTGTAGGAAACAGATACTGAAATAAGTACCTGGACACTAACTGGCAATGTTCTGCTAGTGGGGAAATGCCATCCTGTGTAATGCATCTCTTAGAGTTAACTTTTTTTTTAAGGCTTCAGGGCAATACAAAACTCTCAAACCAAGGCCTGTGGTAGGAGAATGGAGGGGTGGGTTGTGAGTATAAGCCTGTCCCATGGGCCAGGTTTTCAGGTCTGATTTGGATGGGTGGTGAAACCTATATGTAAATGTAAGCGTGGTGGGGAAGGAGGCAATGTTGTCATGCTCCTCACCTGATTTTGATCTCTTCGCTCGTGTGGCATACCAGGGCAAACCTGAGAGGCACCAGAGAGTGGTGCCTCTTGTAGAGCAGAACTAAAACACTCAAAATGAGCAAAGGGCAGAGCCCTGCCTTCAGTGAGCCGAGTTACGAGAGAAGGGGACAAATAAGAGCCAAACAAAGCAGTTTGATCTGTAAGGGTAGTTAATGGGTATGCTTTAAAAATTAACAGCCATCATTGTGATTGTATCTTAGAAAGGTATCGACAAAGAATTTTACCTTCTCTTCAGTGTGTTTGATGAGAACCTCAGCTGGTATTTAAGTGCAAACATAAAGTACTATTTGAGGATGGAAGAGACTTCTCTGAAAAAGGATGATGGCTTTGAGGAATCGAACAGGATGCATGGTATGGCCTGATGCTGTTCTGTGGGCAGCAGGAGTGAACCTGCCAAACATGGCTCAGTGCTCACCCAAAGTCTGAGCTGGGAAGCTGGAGTAGCTGTGTGTTGTGCTGGGCTGAAATTAAGTGAGACTGGGGAGTGGGTGGGATGTGGGATGAGAAGCACTGCTGTCTTGGAAAGTCTGTCCTGAGTGTGTTCAGGCGTGAATTGTGAGAAAGATGTTTCTCCAGTGGTATGCTCATCCTATCCAGGTAGATGCACAGAATAAACCTCCTGGCTGATATCTATCAGAGTGAATTCTTTTCTCCTTTGCAGCCATTAATGGATTTATGTTTGGTAACTTGCCTGGGCTGGATATATGTGAAGGAGACAACGTGTCCTGGCACCTTCTGGGATTGGGCAGTGAAGCAGACGTACATGGAGCTGTGTTTCAGGGAAACACTCTGAAGATGAACGGGATGCGGAAAGATTCAGCCAACCTATTCCCCCATACGTTTGCTACTGCCTTTATGCAACCTGACAACAAAGGTAAGAGTCTGTGCATTTAACTCAGCATCAGGAAAAGTCTCTGGTTGTAATAGGGTTACAGTGTGAACCTCTTGTATATTACAGGCTGAGCTGTGCATTACAGCTTGTTTGGCCCTATTTACAAGCCCAAAGCTCTAGTCTTTGCATCTGATTCCAGAGGAGAATGGGAGATATAGGACCTTGTCCCATTATCCCAGGCTGATTCTTTAAGCTGCTGCTTCCTGTTTAGTATTTGTAATAATAGCTCTGATGGATGCTGCTGCCTGTGGCCATAACATTCAGAATGAAGTAGCAGAGTTGTCGTGGTGTGCAGAGGCTCACAATAACAGACCCATGTCTTCCCAGTTTGGGAGTTAGGCACACGGTGCTACCTCTCCATCACACTGTGATGGCCTCAGCTGCTGCTTGTCTCCTCCCCTTCAGCTTTTGCAGGCTAGATCTCTTGCTTAGCCAGCAAAGGTAGCATAGTTGTCACCTCTTTGGTTTCTTCACATCTAATAAGCTACTCGTTGTGTGTAAGATGGCCTCCTGAGGTAATTTTTATGTGGAACTTTGTGTCATTCCTTATTGGTTTCTCTGTCAACCCCTTTTAATCTCAGCCTGTGGCATCCAAGCTTCCTAAACAAACACTCAGATAAGCACAGCACAGCATACTGATGTCAGCCATGTCACACACTGTGGGCAGCACTGCTTCCTGGGATCTTTGAAGTAGCTGATGTCCGGTTTGTGCTGCCTCCCGCAGGGACTTTTGAGATCTACTGCCAGACGAGCAATCATTACCAGGCTGGAATGAGGGAGCAGTACTCGGTTTCCAATTGCAACAGGAGGGCTCTGTCTCCTGCTGTTCCATACACAGCGGTGCGCACATACTACATAGTGGCAGAGGAGGTGGAGTGGGACTACGTGCCGGACCGGAGCTGGGAGAGGGAGCGGCACAACCACTCTGCAGAGAGGTACAGCCCTGAGCTGGGGAACCCTGGGCAAGGGTTTTCAACAGACCTCTGTCAGGTCTGTTAGAGTGTCTTGGCCACATGTGACATGGTGCTATGCTATGCCATGTACCCAGTGCCATGGGGGCTGGTGGCACAGCCCAGGTATCACTGCCAGCCTTTGCAGCTGAAGCAGATCTCTGGGAAACTTGTCAGCTGCTGAGCCCTGTACCACGGGCTCACTGCCTGTGCCTTGTGAGGATTTGAGTAACATAGCATTTGTTCTGTACTTCTCAGCTATGCTGATATATTTTTGAGCAATAAGGATGGACTGATTGGCTCCAGGTACAAGAAAGCAGTTTACAGGGAGTACACAGATGGGACTTTCCAGACCCCTAAGGCCAGGATAAATGGTGACGAACACCTGGGGATACTAGGTAAGGAAATGTGCAGAGTCTTCCATTCACACAGGTGGTGCTTGGGCTAAAGGCTGTAACCTGAAGGCCTCCTGCATACTCAGGTGTCTGCTGCGTATGCCAGCAAGAAATCCGGAGTGTCTCTGTCCAGATCTGCCAGCTTTGGAGAAAGCAGTAAAGAGGGTCCTGAGTACAGCCTGTAGTAGAGAGCTGGGTTCTCATGCCTGGGTTTGCTGCCAGTTTTCTTCCATGCCTGAAGCAAAGCATTTTTCACATCTGCATTTCTCTATGGAACAATCTGTCTTCTGTAGAGCAGTCAGAGAGATGTAGGTGAAAATCTGCAGGTATGAAAGGTTTCTGAAGGCGAGATAGAAGCTTACAGGCTTTGAGAAATGAGAAACACACTGCAGTGTTGATGGAAGTCTGTGGAGACCTTTCTTTGAACCCATGACTGCATGTGGTGGCAGGGCAGGAAAGTTGAGGCAGTGTGTGCCATCTGAAATAGACTGCAGCTCTGCTCTGTGATGCTCTCAGTCCATGTTGAATATTACCAGTTTTTTTTTTAACCAAAAGCATCAGATGATAAAAATGTGAAATCTGGTATAGCAGTATTCAGAAATTAAGACCTAGTTGGATGGGCCACAGCTAAAACATGTAACAGCCTTCATTTCCTTCATTGAGAATTGGGACTGTCTTCCAATTATCTCTTCTGGTGGTAGAGCTATGGTAGTGAAGAGTGAGGGGAGCGTCATATGTATTGTAAGGGAATATTTCTGGGGAGAGGAGGATGAGAAAAGTAGAGAATAATCTTAGGAGATATGATAGTTCTTGCTGGTCTCAGAGTACATTAATACAATTTTCAGGTCCTTTTCTGTGGGCAGAAGTGGGAGAAATTCTCAATGTTGTATTCAAGAACAATGCTTCACGACCCTACTCCATTCATGCCCACGGGGTGCTGGAAAGGCAGACAGGACAGCCACAGGTAGCACATCCTGGTAAGTCACAGTGTTCTCCAGCCTTATTCCTGCTCAAAGTTAGGAAGCCAATTTTAGCCTACAGCTAGATTGTTTCTTTAAATAGGCTTAGATGTACTCATAGAGGACTGGAACAGAAGAATAACTGATCTTTCAGGTTCACTGTGTTTTTTGTGGTTGTCAGTTATGTGGGCAGCCCAGGGGAGTTTTTGTGCCGCATTTATCCCAAAGTCAGAGCAGAAACACATGTTTTCTGCACAGCCTTGTCCCCAGCACTGAGCCTGGTCTGTCTGCAAGGACGCTGATCACTGTTCTCAGCTCAGTTGCTGGCCTGGCAGCCCTGGTCTGATGGGCTGTGATGGGGGAGGAGGCCTGCTCTTCTTCATGGTCTGTCCTTGTTGCAGTGTGCACAGCTGCTTTTCGGGATGTTGACTGAAGTTTTTGTTCATGGACCAGATGTCCATTTATGTAACTCTGGTCCCCTTCAAGTACTATGTTCATCAGAGAAGGTTGTTTCTGCAACTAACAGGCTTTCAGTTGGGCTCTGTCTTTCTGAGATACATTGCTAGTAAGCAAATTATTAACCTTGAAAAGGAATTTGAGTATCATAAATAAACTTCGGAGGTGAAAGATCATCTCAAACACCACTGGTGCTGAAGAGGGGGAGAATTCCCTTGGCCTGGTCTAGTCTTAAACATGGCCTAAGACTGAATTGTGCCAATTCCAGTTAGTGTGCATCTCTTGTCACCCCTCTGCTTTGTTTCTGAGAGGGGAGCTTCCATCCTTCCGTTCAACACCTGTGAACGATGCAACATCCAACAGAATGGGTTGTAATTCTGAGACAAGGTGGTCTTTTGTTTTTGTTCTGCTTTGAGCTACTCAAAAAGTTGGTGACTCCATTTATCATAGTGGTGCTAATGGTACTTCTATCCTCAGGTGACATAGTGACATACCAATGGGAAATTCCTGAGAGGTCTGGTCCAGGGCCAGATGATTCAGCCTGCATCCCTTGGATCTACTACTCCATGGTAGACCCAGTGAAGGTAAAACACAAGAAGCTAGAACTAGAAAAGCATGGTTAGACCAATTTTTGTCCCATCTAGAAAACAATGCAACTTGAGTACATTCTAGGAGTTGGCCCAGGTGAAAGGCAGAAAAAACACCTAGTTGGCATATCTATCATTCTCCTGGGAGAGGGGCTCCTCTAAATCTGCCCTGGTATTTGTCACTGTTTTCCTAATGCAAGCCTACGTAAAAGAATTCCATGTCATGCTGAAATTAACCTTCCCTCGGTCACTTGCAGGATGTGAGAACACCTCCCAGTGAGTTCTCGCTTCTCTTGGTGAGACGTTTAATTCAGGAGGGCAGCAGTTGGATAAAATAGGGAAATGTTGAGCTTTCCTGAGATCTGCTGTTGTAGCACTGATTTCACAGGGGAAACAACCTGAGTGTTGCTGCAGTAAAGCATCACATTCAACCTGGAGACAACGGGCTTTTCCTTTCAAGTTCTGGATGTTTTTGCAGCTTTAGAGTGGGGATTATTCTGATACCATTCACATTTGACTTTTTGATTTGCATTCAGGAGAGCATGTGTATTCTGTCCTTGTGCTCAGCTAGTTGATTGTTAGCAATGAGTACATACCCTACTTACACCGTGCTGTGTGTGTGATGCAGTTGCTGAAGGGCGAAGAGCTCAGATTTTTGTCCTTCCTTTGGATTAGGATATGTACAGTGGTCTGATTGGACCCCTGAAGGTCTGCAGGAAAGGAGCACTGCGAGCTGATGGCATAAGGAAGGATGTGAAGAGGGAGTTTGCTCTCCTGTTCCTGGTTTTTGATGAAAATCAGTCCTGGTACTTAGAGGAGAACGTGCAGCGTTACAGCAGTGGAAGTCACAAGGATATTGACCTGCTGGATGAGAAGTTTGTGGAAAGCAACAAAATGCACGGTAATGCTGGCTGGGCTCCTAGGCACCCAGCGTCACCATCTGTGTGCGGTTGGTATTGACCCTCTGACTTCTATAAGCAGTCAGAAAGGCTGAGAAAATGAGAGCCTGACTTCTGGTGAATTCCCTCACCCTTTTCCTTCAGTGGTGGCACAAACAAAGTATAGAACTCTCTTGTTCCCAGTGCTGTAGGATATATGCCACAGATCTTTGACCTCCAAAATGAAGGCTCATCATTATGGCAGTTGTTATCAGGAGAAATAGCAAGATATGGGCCAGAGAGGTTAATATCTGATGTGTCTGACTCTGGACAGCAGGTATTAAATGTGAAATGAATATGTCAGACTGATTTCATTCTATTCATCTTGGGACCATTATAATGTTACATTTCAGATGAGTTGACCAGGCTGTGTGATGGCAACACAAAGACAGGTTCTCCTAGCTGGTTACAAAAAACTGTCCCAACCATAGCAGAATTAACAAACTTCCTCTAAAATCGTGTTATTTTATGGTTCCTTCCATACTGTGTCTGTTTCTCCACCTGAAGTATTCTCAGCAAAACCAGCCTCTAGGCAGCTGCAGAGATGAGAACAGCAGAGAGTTGTGGTGTGTGCTACTATTACTACTTATTTTATATAGGCAATATAAAGCATGTCCAAATACTGATCTCTGTTAAGTTACAATTGCCAGCCCAGTATTATAGCTAGTAAAGCAACACTAAAAGCTGCATGCTTGCTTTGGGCTGCAGAAAGTGCCCATGGCACATCTAGGAGTAAAACATGGGAAGTCCTGTTTTCAAATCAGGTCTCTTCCAGTATTTTCCCCTCCACTGTCATCCGAGCATGGCAGTTGCCCTGAGTACCTCATTCAGCTCACTCACTGTTTTGGTTTCATTTCTGCATTTGCAGTTAAAGCATTATTCCTTCTTGCTGTGCTAATTATGCAATTAAGTCCCACCATGTAGTGATTTCTTTTTTTTTTTTTCCCCCACATGATCAGCACATAATGTGTGCAGGCAGCATAAGGCATACAGAATAACAGGGTTCCTGTTGGCAGAAATTAGCTGTTGTTGTTCAGCAAGTAAATGTTTCTGAGTTGTGTGTATTTGTGTGTATTTCCCTTATTTTGAGCCAAGCACTGGGTTTTCAGCAGGTAATTTTTATAGATTTATTTGGGATGAATTACAGTATGGCTTTAGGTGCAAGCTGCATCTTCTTATCTGTTAACAGAATGAATGTGTAGTTTGTCTGTAGAGAGTGTCAGGCTTTTTGCGACACTGTTGTATGGAAGGTGTGAAATGCTAATGCTCTGGTTCCTAGATGAGCTTTGAAGCATCTAACTTGTCCTGCATTTTCTTCCTCTGAGGTGATTCAGCATCTGTACCATTCCAGTAATAGTCTTTTCTACTTTTTTCCCATGTGTCATTCACTGCCCAGCTATCAATGGGAGGCTCTATGCAAACTTGCCTGGGCTGACCATGTTTGAAGGAGAGTGGGTGAACTGGTACCTGCTGGGAATGGGGCAGGAGATTGATGTCCACACAGTCCATTTTCATGCTGAGACCTTCATATACAAGGTAAGAAGATCCTCCTGATAATGAAGTGACCTGATCACCGATATTGTTGCATTTGCATGACTCTGACTGGAACTTCTTGAATGGTTTCACAGAAACAGTGCACAGCTAGGAGGGGAAGGTGGTATTACCTGCCCAGGCTTGACAGGCTGAGCCTCTGTTTTTAGCTGACACACCTAGCTTATGCTTCTTTGTCTTAGGCATTACTGTACTGTTTGCTTTCTCAGTTACAGCCCTGAAGGTGTTCTTTGGATTGTTCTGTAGAGCTTTTATTAACTGTGGTAGCACTGAAGTGGTCTCCAGTGAAGCTGACAGAATTCTAGAGGTGTTTTTGAAGGGATGCACAGCGTGCTCCATGCTTACAGACCCATTTCTCTTTCACAGAGTGGCAAAAGCCATAGAGCAGATGTTGTGGATCTCTTTCCTGGGACCTTTGAAATGGTGGAGATGCTGGCTGGGAACCCTGGGACGTGGCTGCTTCACTGCCATGTGTCTGATCATATTCATGCTGGCATGGAGATACTCTTCCAAGTCTTGCCCAGACAAGGTAAGAAATAATCACTACTTACTGCCATCAAACATGTAACAGTATTTTCTATTAATGCTGCTAAATTCTGTTTGCATCACATCTAGCAACTCTTGTACCATAAACAGCTAGTTAATTGAGCAGATAATTGCCATTAAGACATTCCCTTTGAATGTGGTAATACCTGCAGCTGGAGGTAATAAATTGGTTTCTGGAGTTTACTTTGCGTAGGGTATTATTATGAGATTTATTTTAGCTTGAGTTTGGGAAGCAAGGTTCAGCCATCAGCTTTCCAATTGTTCTCGATAAGAATATTACTAGTTGGAAGTCAGGTCTGCCTTCTGAACTCAATTTGTTCAGCCCAACACTTTGTCATCTGCTTCTTGTTTCCTTTCAGAGCCAGTGCCTGCAGTACTGAACTACAATGAAGGTAATGTATGGCTTGCACTGCAAGTAGTGTCTGTCTGTGTGAGGCAAAGGATTAGAGATCTCCTGTCAGTATGGAGACCTAAATTTGTGATAGAATGAGGGGAGAAGGGAGGAGCACAAACATCATATACAGCCTAATCAGCCAGACTGGGCAGTGTTAGCCTGTTGTTTGGCTACTGATGGGTAATGGGGAGGCTCCTGGTAAGTAAGTTAGCTTATCTGTTTCTTACACATCTGTGCTCTGATGATAAAAAATAAGATGCTTGGGCTTGTTTGACCTTGTTAAGTCAAACTCAGTGGCCTCACACCCTGCTTTACTTCTGCACATGAATTTATCATACAAGCAGAGATTCAAAGGGCTTGTAAAGGAAGATGGTGTGAAGGAGGGGATTTTTTTCTTATTCCTGTGAGTTTCAACTGAAAGGAATCAGATTAGTTTTTTCCCTTCTTGGACTGTCAGTGCCTGTATGGTTGAGGGAATGTTCACATTAAGTCCCTCCAGCAGTCACAATGGGTGCACCAACAAAGCACAACTTCTGGTCTGTTTTACCCCCGGGGAAAGAGTTTAAGCACATGCTGTCAGTCCTTAAGGTGTTTTGAAGAGTGGATGGCTGAGCAGAATGAGGGAAAAGGAAAGTAGTAGATCACTTTTTTACAGTTTTCCATAAAATGGAGGTAATGTAATGTAGGCAACATTTGTAGGAGTTCGTGGTGGTGTTCTTCCTTTTTTTTTCCATCTCTTTGTAACTACTCCTGTATTTCTCAGCTGCTTTGCATAAATCCAGCTGAGCTGGTTTCAGAGACAGCTTCAATTGGCTGAAAATACAACCATCTTTCTACAAAGCTTCATCCTCTACTGACAGTTCTGCAGTCTTATCAACGATG
>PPHD01006541.1:0-24380 GCA_002909625.1 Bambusicola thoracicus
ATATTTAGTTGTTTGGAGTTTTTTTGTATGCAGCTGTTTGGAAGTTTTATTTGCTTCCCAACAACACATATTTTCCTGTAATACTTTTGTAAGGAAAAATAAAAAAAATAGTTGTTTTGCTTTTCATTGACTCCATCTCTGTCTTTACTAAACAAGATTTCAGACCTTATATTCTTATTATCCAGGAGAAGCTGGATAGAGAGGCAAAAGGCATTAAAAACTATGTTTCTCCGTCAGTTTCTTATGAAAAGTCCTGTTTGTGACAACTTTCCATGTTCCCAAACTTTGTTCTACCGTTTTTCTTTTGTGCCTGTTTTGTTAGACTAAATTTCTCTCTCTTCTAATCTTGTTCAGTTATTCAAACAAGCATTTTGCACCTTTCTAGACTGGTAGGCAGATTCCACTTCTCACACTATTCTGCTCAACTAGTCCTGTATGCAAAGCATCTAATCTCTAACAGTGTTAATCTCTTCCTCTTGCCTTCCCAAAGCTCGTGCTGCTACTAGTTGCATAGCTAGAAAACCATTCAGAGAGATGGAAACTGCAGTACCCAGGAATGTGTGAAATATTGCAAGAATGTTTACCTGAGGAGTAAAACGTCTTCTGTGAGACAAGATATCTCCTATATGTGGACTGTATTAATACTGCAATTTTTGCTGTCACATCGCTAATTCCATAGATGGCAAACATCTGTACCAACCAGACTGTAATAGTTTCAGGGGAGTTGTATTTCCACTTCATGTTTAATTATTTTTGTGGAGGCATGTACCCATTGAAGAGGATGTTTTGTAATCTTCATTTATTTTCCTCTTTTATTAATATGTCTATTTTTGTTTAATTTCTCTGTACTATATATATGTTGCAACTGTTAGCATTGCCAGCATCACCTTATTTCTCATTTTCATTGCATTTTCAATACAAAGCAAATCCAGGCTGTTTCCAGTGAACTCTGTTCTACTGAACTACTCCAGCACAGTAAAAAGGATTTTCTCACCTTTGAACATAGCATAAATATTGTAGGTGCCTATTCCATGAAAACATGGAATTAAACCCTACTTAATCTGACTGTGCAGAGGCAAGAGAGAGCTATGCCTTCAGGTTGTGGTTCATGAGTGTTCAAGAGCTCTGTGCCTTCGTGCATTGCCACTTACTGCTCATTTCAAGTTTGGTCCTGATGAGACTGGAGGAGAGCCTGAGCACAGGAGCTGGGAGAGTCAATTGGGAAACAGGTGAAGGTTCAGATCTGGGAGATAAATACAAAGGGTTGTGGGTTGGACAGCACAATAATCTCAAAGATCAACAGAAACAACCGTGGTTAAATGCCTGACCATAGCACAGGCCGTTTATGATGGTGACGTTTAGATGAGCTAGACAACATATTGGTTTTTAAATATTTTCAGTGCTTTAAATCATAGAATCATAGAATCACAGAACCACCAAGGCTGGCAAAAACCTCCAAGGTCATCTGGTCCAACTGTCCACCTACTGCCAATTTTTTCCCACGAAACCATGTCCCTAAGTACAACGTCTAAACACTTCTTGAACATCTCCATGAATGACGACTCTAGTACTGTGGGAATACAAGAAAAACTGTTCAGAGCAGCAGCTGTGTAGCAAGATAAACAGCATGAGAACCAAGGACATCTCTAGAAGAAGAAAGAATGGCTCATGGCTCTGACTGGATAAGCACCCATCTGAATGGTTGAAGAGTGTTTGTAGAATGTTTTGTTGACATGTAGAAGTAGATAGGAAAGTTGTAGGGGCGGATGGGAAAGCTACAAAAAGAAAACTTATGAAGGTATATAAGTGATGTGAGAACTTATAATAAATGACGTGGATCGTTCACATCTGAGTCTGTGCATCAGACACTGCACAGCACCTCTCTGGGCATCCTGTTCTAGCTCCTGACCACTATTCTGGAAAAGAAATTTTTCCAAATATCCAACCCTGTGAGTGTTGGGAGCTGCCAAATTGATTTAGGGCAAAGAATCCACAAAACAGTCGGATTTTAGCAGCCCATGACACATACCAGAAGGACTGGTATGGAACTAGTGATTGAGGACAGTACGTCAGCAAGACACCACTTGCTAGATCCTTCTCTGAGGAGACATGGAGTATTTGTCTTAGATATGCCAAAAGTGACAAATTAGCCCAAATGCTCATTAGTCATTTAATTCTACACAAACTCATTGACTGTCAAACTTATCGAAAGACTTCAAAGAGGCCACTGCACCTTGCGCACCCAGAATAACTTGACTGTATGTATTTTCAACGCAACCCAACTGCACTAATCCAAAAGCTGTAGTACTGTATGATGAGGCTACAAAATCAACAAGAGCCCTGTGAGAGCAGGAAACAATATCAAGATACACTGCCAGGGTTATGACATGCCACTGTGCTGGATGCCCTACCTTCAATGGGAGAAAACACGGGTCCAGCAGTGCTCAGGCTGCTCTGAGCCTGGCTGAAAAAGGCAGCTGCAGTGTAGACCTCAGGGTGAGCATTGTTTCCTCTCTCTTTTAGGCTGCTCTCCCAAAAGCTCCCAGTGGGGCCAACCTTGACTCAAGCCCCTTCACAGTGAATGAATGGAGAGAGCCAGCTGATATTGGTGCTGGAGTGGGGCACAGGCTAATTTAACCTTATCATGAACTCAATGCAGTGGAAAGATGGATCCCACTGTGCTGCTAGACCTCATGATCATGAGTCATAACATTTTCAAGCAGTCAAACAAAAGGATGTTTGGTCTGGATTACCTCGGATGAGCAGAGTTGCTAAACATAGCATAAGGAAGAGGGTAGAGGGTGAGCCAGAGGCAAGTGTCTCACTCCTGAGAGAGGGAAAATTCTGTTTTAAAAAGTATCAAGGACAATAGGGCTCTTTGCTCAAACTCTTAACTAGATAGGACACCCGAGCTATCTGGCTAGCTCTGAGTGAGGCAAGAATAGTAGTCTTTGTGAAGCAAGAATAGCAGTCTTTGTGGTGAGATTTCATATTTTTGTTTGTCCACAAAAACAATGAAGTTTTGTTAGGTTGCTCTCTCCAGACTTCCCAAAGTCAGGAGCTACACCTTATTGTGGACATCAACTGAAGGAACTGGGAGGAACACTATTCCACTGAGTATTCCAAATACAATAGAATCGTAGAATCACAGAATGGTTTGGGTTGGAATAGACCTACAGGTCCACTCACCCCAATCCCTGCTGTGGGCAGGGCTGCCCCCCAGCAGCTCAGGCTGCCCAGGGCCCCATCCAACCTGGCATTGAGTGCTTCCAGGGATGGGGCACCACAGCTTCTCTGGGCAGCTGTGCCAGCGCCTCACCACCCTCTGGGGAAAGAATTCCCCCCAACATTTCCTCTCCTTTAGTTTAAAACCATTCTCCCTTATCCTATCACTATCAGACCGTGTAAAAAGTTGATCTCCTTGTTTATGAGCTCCCGTTAAGTATCAAAAGGCTGCAATTAGGTCTCCCCAGAGCCTTCTCTTCTCCAACCTGAACAAGCCCAGCTCTCTCAGTCTGTTTTCATAGGAGAGGTGCTCCAGCCCACTGAACATCTTTGTGGCCTCCTCTAGACCCACTCCAAGAGTTCCACGCTTTTTCATGCTGGGGCCCCAAGGCCTGGACACAGTAGTCCAACTTGGGACTAATGAAGGCAGAGCAGAGGAGACAATCTCCCCTCTCACCCTGCTCGGCACCTCTCTTGATGCAGCCCAGGACACAGTTGGGCAGCAAGTACATACTGCTGGCTCATGTTACGTTTTTCATCTACCACAGCTTTTGGTTACATGTAAACAATCTCTTCACAGCCTCTCATAAGCGGCACATACTGTTCTCATGCCAATATTTATTTCCCTCAGGAACAGAGTTGCAAATTATTTCTCACTGAGGCTATTTTCTAGTGGAACTCTGGACCAGGAACTTGATTTTCCTGATGGCCTTTTGCACATAACTCATAGAAGTCTGACGACTGAGCCACTCAGGAAATGTTCACTACCCACAAGTACTGTTTGAAAGGGCAGTTTTTACTGAACTATAAAACAGATACTAGGAATAAAATTATTGTGGCACAATGTACATTAATTGCTGCTAATTACCCTAGGTAGTGCCACAGGCTTCAATGAGACTTCCCTCCCAGCCTCTATTAGGAATAATAATGTTCAAAGGAATAATAGAGCTATAAAAGGTTTCTTTTCAACATGCCAAAATGTATTAAAATATGTTCTATCTTAGGTTTAAAGGCTGGTGGGTGGACATGGCAGATCTGCAAAAACCCTAGTTTACCCAATGGAAGTGCTATGGGAGAGCTTGAAGTCAGTCAGGCTCTAAAACAAAAACTTTTCAATATCCTCCCACACACTGTATGGTTCATGTAGGCAGATTACCAAGTGTTATCTCATAAGTGAGCTTAAAAGAACCTCACCAGATATCTAATGTGACCTATTCAAAACTTGTCTGGAAAAAGGACAGCAGATCTGTGTCTAATGAATCAGGAACTGGTTCTCTTTCCTGGTGCAGACCAAAGCAGCCACTGTACTTTTGTGGTACCCTTGCTGATGTTTTCATTATCATATCCAGACATATCATATCTCCTATCACATCTCTGAGCTAAGATGAGATGCAGACTGTGAAGTCCCTCAGGTTTTCTGACAATTATTTACTGCAATCGAGAAGATGAATGCAGAGCTGGGATCCACATCCATCCCTGGGTTTGCTTCACCTACTTTTTTAGGAATGTCAACACCACATCCCAGCCTAATGTTCACTCAGGCCTGTTTTAAGAAGCTATTAAAATGCCCACGGAAGGTCAGATACATTATGATCCATGACTTTATGAAGACATACTGGGAAACTCTTCGCCTCACAGTTGCTGTTTGATGCGTGGAGGTCCACAGCTAAGTCTGAGATCGACTTCATCCTTGTTCTTTGTATTTCTCTACTTACTTATGTGATGTGTTCACCTAAAGCAGTGTAAGTCCTAACTGTAGTTCCCGATGGCTGTTCTGCATTCATTTCAATGCTTTGTGTACTGCTAGCCAAGGTCCTAGATCTTCTGAAAGACTGATCAAATGCAACCTGCTATTTGTCAGAGTTGCTTTGTTTCAAAGCCCAGTTTCATGGGATAAAGAGGCAGATAGGTTCATCTTTCCCCTGTGGGCATTTACAGATGGTCCATGATGAAGGCTGAATATAGCAGTGAAATGCACAAGAGTCAGACCTGTAAGTCACTGTTTAAACATACACAGCTGTGTCTAAAAGTAGATCAGGAAAATGCACCTGAGTGATACCATCCTTGAAAAGGTAGTAACCCTTCCTGTTGTTGCTGACCTGAGCAAGGAGAAAACCCTGAAGCTGGCTCAAATCTCAGCTCACAGCAGGCTGTTTGCACCTGAGACAAGCACTAGCTGCCCAGCTTCTTGTAAGAGGTGGGCGGAGTAGGGGTAGAGCAGACCACGGCATTTTGGAGCTTGGAAACTGTTCCCGCAGACTCTTCAATCTACTTCATTAGAGCCTGCATAAAAAGATATTTATTTTTTCAGGGAAAATCATTGATTAATTTGTGACACCACCTGCAGCAAACCTGTTCCATGCTTGGTTTTGTCCCAAGCTCATCTGAACTCAAAGTAACATAAAGGGTGAAACTATGGATCAGGGGTCCCAACAGGATAGTCTGAGAGATGGAAGATAGAGAGTTCACTACAAAAATTCTTCCACATTCTTCAGAGACCAACCAATGGACAGGTGCTCCCTTGGGCAGACAGATTGGATCTATCAGCTGCAAAGGTCGGGCAGTTGGAACAGGATTTTCACACTTTTCAAACAACCCTCATCTGACAAATATTTAAAGGAGTATTGCTTAAAGCAGTCTGCCACGAGGTGACTTGCAAGACCTGTTTCAGTAATGCTGTGTGGAAAACAGATGAAAAGACAGCTATTTTGTGTCACATGGTTGAACTTTTTTTTTTTTCTTTCTTTTTTTTTCATGTGGGTTAGCAAGTCTAAGGCTAGCATGATTTCCAGAAACTAGGGCATGTTGTACCTATTCTGCTAATCATGAGTCAGAGTTGCTGAACACACTTCTGTATAGCTTTTCATCAGACAGCGTTGCCTGAGGTGTGAGAAACTACAACAAGAAGTACCACCCATGCCTCTGTATGTTGTTAGTTTTTGGGGTTTTTTTTTTCAGTGTAGCACATCCCTTAAGAAAGCTGAGATCTGATGCTGCATTTCACACACCACGGTAGACCAAAAGCTATTCATCCCCACCACTGACTGCCTTTGTTATCTAGGTTGAAATGGTAGCCCTATTTCAACTTAGGTTGACATATTTACCCCTAAAATACATTGCACTGTAAGTAGTATTCACTTATTCCCATATCACAGAAGGCTTGCTGAGGCTTTACTGTGGAAGCCCATAGCAGAGGAGCAGAGCACATTGGTGGCTCTCTTTTTGTAGAATGAGGCAGAAGAGGAAAAGCTTCAACCTACCTGTATGTATCCCAGCTTGACCATCACCTCAAGCCCAAGGGCTTTCCTGTGACTGGCACTATTGCTAATCTCAGCATCAAGGCTCGTGTTCAGCAGTTCTTCCAAGCCACTAAGAAACACTGATGTGAAGAGCCATGTAAAGCTTGTGAATTGAGACCTCCCCTGGATAAAATGAAAATTAAAAAGTGGATGACAAAGGATTGAGGATTTTTTTTTTTAAAACAAAAGGTAGGAATTTATATATGTTTTGGGGTCCTAAGGTCCATATAAGCATGTGGACTGAAGAGGGGTGATACTGAAGATTTGCTTGACAGAACACCTTTGTTACCAAGACCAGAGTAGCAACTATCAGTCTCAGCAGTTTCTCCTCTTTCCTATACTGTTCAAGTGAGTTCAAGACCATTGCACTGCTACAGTCAAGACTTCCTAAAAATGCACTTAGATAATAAAAACTCACCAGTTAATGTTGGAGAAAGAGGATGACTTCTTTCTGTGTGTCTTTGCCAATATGAGAGAGTATTTAAGAACAGGAGCTCTCTCTGCATTTTGTTGTGAACATATGCCAAGTATGCTTTGGTCACTATACAAATAATATTTCAATATTTGCATGATCAATTATATAACTACAGTGAGCAACCACAGACTGCTGCAAACACGAAGTAATTTGTTGTTGTTGTTGTCATCTTTGGAAATAAATTGCAATACCTGCTTCAAAGTCAAGTTTGTTTCTTCATCATATCCTAAGTAAGATACCCCATTTTCAAGGGAATGTGATGTACCTTCATCCTTTGCAACAAAGGGTGACCTAACAGAGCTCACTATGGATGCACAATCCATAACCGTTTCCATTTGCAGCTGATCTGATGGAACACCTTGCTTAAAAGGACAAGGTTGTGATTGCAGAGCAGCATTTTTGCCCTGAATTGCAACACAGGTGAAGTAGAGATAATATTCAAAACGTGGCTCAGGCTATCAGCTCTAAGACCTGAAATTTCCAAGTGCAAACAGAGGCTGTGAGCCAAGGCCCCTTGCTGGGGGCAGTGCCCCAGGTGCAAGCCCTGCTGCAGGTGGGAAATGAAGAAGGCAATGGAGTGAGCCTGGAGAAAACTCTGCTTTCTTTCTTCTTCTTCTTCTTTTTTTTTTTTTTTTTTTTTTTTTTTTTTAAGATCATTCTTTTCCAGGTAGAGATAAACTCTGAAACATTCCTCTGACTGGAGCTGGCAGACCTTCCAGGCAGGGTGGGATGATAGCAGCACAGTGCTGCTCCATGTTACATTTAGCTATGCATAAATCCTATACAGAAAATGGGTGGTTTGCAGAAAATTATTTGCCATTGTGTTTCTTAAAACATAAGCAAAAATCCACAGGCTGTTCAAACCACCATCATTCTGAAGGCACAATGAGTGACTGTGGAAGGGCTTGATCCAAAGAGAAACTGAGCCAAAATTCTTAAACTTGATTTGGCTCTCAGGATTTTCAGAAAGTCAGATTTTCCTCTTTAATCCAAAACCCAGCCAGATAGTTGGGAGGCACTATCTCTAATAGAATTTAGATCATTCCCAAATACCTAAATAAAAAATGTGAGATTTTCTTCATTTTTTTTTCTTTCTTCAATTTTATTTCTTGATTGACTGTATTATCAATACTAATATTTATCGAAGACAAAAAAGGTTTTAGAAAATAACTCAATGGGAGTAGAACCTGAGAAGTTATTTTACAAAAAAAAAGTGAAGAAAACTGATTTTGCTTAATGTGAAAATAAGCTATAGAAAAGGGATAAGGCTTCTGTATTTGACTCCTACGTAGATAAATAAATAGATCCATCAACAGATGTATGTTTTTGAAGAACAAATGTGTGTGGCTTTAGTGAAAAATCGAAGCTACTCTAATTGCTCAGTATTATCCATTTAAAGAGCTTTCCTGCATAAAGGTGAAAAATTATATATAACATTGGTGTATATCAGGTTAAAATCTGTGTCTTGGTAAGGTAATCAAAAGGATGAAAGTAATTGGTTTTGCCTCCATCTAACTCTTGATAACAGATTGAAATTTACGATCAAAATAGTATCAAGAGGTGTGGGTTTTCTTATTCATTGTTCAGATTTAGTTTAATGGCATATGGATGACTTATGGTTATTTGAAAATATGATGTATAGAGAACAGTGCATATTACCATTCCCATTATTACACTTCATTTGTTTTGGCCATAAGCCCTTAAATTATCAAACACTATTTCTTATGATTAACACGTTTACATTTGAAATATATACACATATATAAGGAAACGGAATGAATCACGAGAGTCAGAATAATGACTCTTGAGTATACTCAAAATAAGAAATGCAGAGAACTGCAGAGAACTGTAAGAGAGTAGGATTTGGGGCTAAGAGGGGTGAGGGGTTCTAACTGGGACTTCCTGCTTCCCCCAGAATTGCATTTAGTAACATGATCAGAATCTCCCTAGGGTTATAGGGCCAAAAGTGCAAATTCTGACCTATGTGACTAGCTAGGCTGAGCAATCCCCATGGATTATGTGGTTCTTTCTGCAACAGACGCTGCTCTCACACTTACATGACATTTATAGGACAAGCTCCTTTGGCCAAGTTCCTCCTGTCCAAAGGTACTAACAGCACAAATGCCTACAGAGTCTCAGTGGAGATGTGAGTGGCTTAGCTTACCTAAAAATCAGACTCTGAATATCTACCAGCTTGGGTTTTTTCCCCACAAAACTCATGTAAATCTGTTGGTCACCACATTAACTCCAGGTAAGGGAGGAGACATGATATAAGCATGTGGTGTTCTTTTCAGTTTAAAGGGGAGAATTGAGGAAATTCTCATTTGTCAGCCTGATGCATTCTATACTTGAAAATACAGACAGCGCACTGGCATTACGAGCTTTTAAAGTATATATATCTATTAATACTGATGTAACATATATTCTTTCAGTCCCCCGCAATTAAAATACTTCAGCATAGATTCAAGAGAGTATATGGACATTACTTAAATGAAATTTCAAGGAACTGTAATCTTGAAGTTGGTGTCAGGAAAAATCAAGAAGATGTGATATTAAGAGTCTTAAAATGAAGATGTGAACAACAAATAAGAGAATGAAATTAATGTGGAAGGTAATCAAAAATGGAAAGGAAAAATCAGAAAATTTCACTTCAAAAGGAAATTAGGATGCAAAGAGTCTTGGCCATATGAACTTGCAGTAGGATATCGATGTAAAATAGTTTAATGCTCTAAATATTAGTATAGTGCTCTCAATTCAAGGAGATAGCAGAAACAAAAAGGTATTACACAGAAGCAGGAAGCATGGAGAGTCTACCTAGGAGGAGTGCAGAGGCATTTCCTGAGCATGTAGTGGTAGGGTTAGGAAAACCAAAGATCAGCTGGAGGTGAGCGAAGTGACAGACAGAAAAAGAGGTTTCTGTAAGGGCGCTCACTGAAAAATAAAGACTAAGAAATGGGCCAGCTGTTCAGTGGGGACATGACAAATAGGGATAAAAAAGGCTGAGGTACTCAGCGCTCTTTTCACCTTGTTTATCACTCACTGATAAGCTTTGTCCTCTGGCCACCACCTCTGAAGCATTTGAGCCTCCTGGCAGTTGGAGGGAATGAAACTGTACAGTAGAGGCAGATGAAGTCAGTGGGAGCTTCAGCTAATTAGCTACACATGAGTCTGTGTGACCAGATGGGAGGAATTCAAGGATGTCAAAGGACCTGACTGATGTCACTGCAAAGCCATTCTGTCACTGGTCACAGTGGAAGTTCCTAATGACAGAAAAAAAGGCAAATGTCACAGCTATCCTCAAAAAGGGCAAGAAAGAAGACTGGGAAACTAGAGGCTGATCAACACCACATTGGTCCACGGGAAGGTGATAGAACAAATCCTCTTACAAGCCATTTCCAAGCACAGGAAGGATGAGAAGTTGATTGGCAACATGAATTTACTGAGGACAAAGTCTACCCTTACACCTTGAATGCATTCTATGATGTCATGACCGTCTCTGTGGATGAAGAGTGAGAAGTGGACATCGTGTTCCCAGACGTAAGTAAGGCCTTTTAAATTGTTTTCTTCAATAGCTTTATTGCCACGCTGGTGAGATATTGACTGGAAAAGTGGATGATAAGGCAGGTGGAAAATTATCTGGATTGCTGGGCTCAGAGTTGTTCATAATTAGCCAGTGGTACAAAGTCCAACTGGTGACCAGTTACTCGCAGTGTTCCTCAGGGATCACTGTTAGGATCAATACTGTTTTATGCCTTTATTAATGACCTACACAATTGGATTAGAGGGCACTGCAACATTCCACCAAAGGAGTGGTTGATATGCTGAAGGGCAGGGCTGTCCCTGTTCAGAAAGACTTTGTCAGAGGGGTATCTAGCCAGCACAGAGAGGTGCTCTTTCCCCTCCACACCTGTAAGACCACATCTTAAGTGCTGTGTCCAGTTTGGGATTCCTCAGTACAAGAAAGACATGAACTCAGAAGAGGAGCAAGCTAGTACAGGTCACTGAGATGACTAGGTACTGAAGCACAGGGACAGACACAAGGAGGTACAGAAGGAACTAGAACTGTTCGGCCTGGATGAGAGGCACGTAATGCACCTCGTAGCCTACTTTAGGCACAAGGTAAAATCAAAATCTAAGTACATTACAATTATTCTGTAGATTATATTACACCTGTAACACTGACCTTTTGTTTGAAGTTCGATGTTAGAGAACATAATTTCACAATTAGTCATAAAGAATATCTTCTTCCCATCTGCCTGGTTTTCTTAGGAATTACCATAATGTGATAAAAGATATTATCAGTTAAAAATAGAGAGTCTGAGCTGAAGGTGCTCTTTGATGCCTCATAATATGAATAAGCCCAAACTTTGCATTGTAACATTTCCTTTGGTCTGTTCAGCTACTAGATTTCTGTTATTTTATAATCTTATAATCAGTAGTCGCACAAGTCTGTTCCTCTCTGGTATGCAGCCAGTAGACTGTGCCTATCACATGCTGGGCTGTGGGACTCATAAAGCTCAAGTTACTCAGAACAAATTTTACGTACAATACGTATTTTAAACAAAGAGCTCATGGAAATTGTCACCAGGAGGAAAAAATGTATTCAGGTGGACTACACAAATATAAGTGGAAAATACAAGACTGTATATTTGGAGAAGTCTTTAGCCGTGTGTGTGTGTGCGCACAAAGGTATTCCTTTACAATGGAGGAGGGTAAGACCTGAGCTTTCTTTTCTCCTTACCACTTGTCTTCATTTCAATGGAAAACAAGGAGAGGGTTGTAGATAGAACTCAAATGGACTCTGAAGAAAGGAAAGGAAAGAAACATTGGGTGTGAGAGTAAAGATATCCATGACGAAGATCACCAATATGAGGATGGGCACCCTCCATACATGAAATAGCTAGGTCTTGTAGCAAAAGAAGAAACATAAGGAATGAGGAAATTTGACTTCAGTTGGCCTAGCAGTGTACACAACCAGCACTATGTACATGTTAGACAAGCCTGTGTGATACTGTTTGCATAGCTTTAATGTGGCCAATCTGCCGACAAGCAGTTATTGATCAACAGGATGTATATTGACACCTCTGATCCAAAAATACTGTGCAGGCAATGCTCTATATCAAGAAAACATGATATCCATCTAAACACTGTTTTTCCCCCAGTTCCAATCTAAATCGATGTGCAGGAGAATGAGCAAAAAAGCTTAGTGACATCTTGTTATTAATTTATCATGTGCTTTTTTTACTGTTGGCACTAGACTTTTTGGATCTGCTCCATTTTTCTCCTTTTCCTTGTGCATTGTTCAATTTTCTGGTCACAACTGCCAGAACAAGTAGCATAGTTACTAATCTTTAGAGTAGAAGAATGAGTAAAACCTGCTGTCTTAAACTGCAAGTTAGCTATAGAAGTAACTGTAAATATTATATACATAAAATGTAAACAAATATAACAGTATACAGGTATTATGAAAAAAAAAATACCTATAGAAATTCATCATATGATTCTTTTCCTTGGTACTGCCTAGATGTGTGTGCAGCCAAACCCACGCATTTTGGAGACATAACCACGTTGAGACCTATGCTTTCCTCCTTCTGTGATTCTGAAGAGCTTCTACAGGTAAGAGAGGCACCCAGATTTTCCCCCTAGTTAATGGTTGATAGAACTAAATCCTAGCTGAGGTGATAAATTCTGCTTCCTCCTTCAACGTATGCAGCCTCATTCCTCAACCTTCTTACCATTCCAGGTAGCAACAATCAGAGGAGAGGGTTAATTGGAGATTTACATTTCTCCACTTCCCCGCCCTTCACACACACCACCTTGCACCTGCATTTGAGATTTCAACAGATTCAAACAAAAGGCAGGGTCTTCAGTGAGAACAATGGGGCTGCTGTGTGTATAAATAACAGCACATAGCCTCGTGGTGTTTCTGTTGCCTGTTTTGTGCTTTTTCTAGCTGTCAGCTTAGTCTCTTGGCACACAGAGTGAGTAGGATTGGATTTTAGGAAAGAGAATCCCACCTTTGAAATCAGCAGATCTCAGAGAGCCTTCTACACAGCAAATCAGTCTGATTTCCTTCCACAACTGGGGAACAGGCTTTTTGGAAAGCAGGTAGACAAAGATAGATGGACAGGCAGACAGGGGTAGGACGTGCTTCCAGATACAGATGCCTAAATTTAGGTTCTTGTAGTGGAGATGACTTCATGTGAGCTAAGTTTCTATGTTAGCATGAGGTCAACTGCCTTCCAGCCACTGCTCATTGTACATTAAGTAAGGGTTTTGAAGTCAGTATTGAATGCTATCAGGTTTTTTTTATTATTTATTTTCCTTTTTTTTTTTTTTTTTTTTAAGGGTAATATCTTGGTTTAGGGCTACAGAGACAGACCATTGTTATTTGTGACAATCTAATTTCATTTTTTTTGTGATTCACTGCCAAAATGGTGGCAAATTTTGTACAAAAGACTTCTTGGGCTACAGGAGGCCAAGAGTTGAGCAGCAGGCATCCATGACATAACTTCATGAAAAAGATAAATACAGTCTAGAAGTATAAAGGAGAAGATTATTTTCAATTGGGGGAAGGAATCCCTCCTCCCTGTTCTTGCTTTGGCAAAGCTGGAGTGTCCTCAGCACATTGGGAAC
The DNA here is from genome assembly GCA_002909625.1 of Bambusicola thoracicus. Lineage (NCBI taxonomy): Eukaryota > Metazoa > Chordata > Aves > Galliformes > Phasianidae > Bambusicola > Bambusicola thoracicus. Next base: position 13,636 of record PPHD01006541.1, read on the forward strand.
TGATCTGACTCATTTAAAGAAAGCCCAGAGGAGTATAGTGAGAAGGATCACCAGTGTAACCTCCCTCCTGCGACTTTTAGGTAAATAGCACACAGTTGAGCATTGTTTAGCCTAAAGCTGTTGGAGTTGAGGTGGAATGTAAATGCCACAGGTGCACAGAAGCTGGAAGGCATGCTCCCTACACCAATCAGTTCACAGAACACAGCAGAAGTTGTAGGACAGACTTAAGGAAATAATGTCAGAGTAGAAGGAAGAGCCTAGTCTGGTTTTACACTCACCAGTTATTGGTAGCTAATCAATCTCACCAGACCCACATCTAAATGGAATGATTTCAGTACAGCTAATGCTGATCTGGGACAAGAGTTTAGTTTCTCAGGGGCAAAAGCAATTTCACAGACTGAACGTCACTGAACTTGTTCGAGGTAACTTCCCCAGAAGTTCTATCAAGCACTTCTGAGTTATGTATGTGTGTCTATTTTCAGCATCACTTCAAGGTTTTACACCTGAAATGGGTTCATTTTTATTTGTCCGATGCACATTTCCAGCCAGCAGCCGGGAGACCGAAAAGGATTCAATCCGCAATTGTTCTTCTGAAAGCACACAAACTGAATAAATGTTTATAACCCTAAATGGTGTCACGGCAGCAGATGAATGGCAGCAGAACAGTGGGCACCGCTGCACTCTTCAGGCCGCAGCCAAGTTCCCTAGCAACTACAGAGGAGCTGTGCAGCCTGCAGAGGTACTGTGAGTGCCAGCAGGCCGTTATCTGAGAAATGACTGAGAAATGATCTTAGTGCCGTATTTCATTGAGGAGATACCATTAATCAATTGCCTGTTTGTAATTCACGGATACCACTTTCTCCCTTTGGGTAAACTATTAGGTAAGAATTCCTCTGGCTAGCAATTGCATTGTTATTTAGTTTCATGTATGTGTTAGCATTAATTACATAGGTTTAAAGTTGTTTGAGTTCCAAGGAAATAGCACCAGGTACCTGCTATGCTGTAAGAAAAGCACACTGAGCTGAAGTTTGACACTAAGCTAAACTGATCTAATGGCTGCTAAAAGCCTGAGTGCCAATTGCTTCCTTGGTTTAGGACTATGTTTTGAAACACATAGATAGGTACAGGGCAAAAGGGAAAAAGAAAAGCAATGGCTTTATCGAAGAGATATTGTTATTTATTAAATCAGTTAATCATATGTTGCCAGCCTAATTAATAATTGCTAGTGCAAGGAATGCCACAGATTAGGCTACACTGATACCAAGCACTCCAAACAGATGATGGAAAGTTGTACTCTGCCCTTCCCATGTGTTTGACCACAAGAGAGAGCAGGTCACCCCATCTTCTATAACACTGCGCTCTCTGCTGCTCTGTTACTCATTGTGTCAGGGGAGTGGCAGCTGGGGGTTAGGGACAGGGTCTGCACCAGAGGGCGGTGGGCATGCAATGGGCTGCCCAGGGCTGTGAGCACAGCCCCCAGTGCCAGAATTCAGAGAGCATCTGGGCAGTGCTCTCAGATGTAGGGTCTGATTTTGGGTGGAGCTATGTGGAGAATGGAGTTGGACTCAATGATCCTTGTGGGTCATTTCCAGCTTGGGATATTCTGTGTTTCTATAATTCCATGATTCTATGAACCTAGACTAGTTTCTTTACCATTTTGTACAATGAAGTCTTTCCTGCCCAACACTTCATGTTTTTTGTAGGGGATTGTGAATTGTTCTTTACACACATCTGGAAGTAGAAGACCAACATGTAGCTTTACTTCTACCCTGACAAACACTGCTTTCAGTCCAATTTGACTGGGAGACTTTCCATTGACCCACTGCCTCCCTTCTCCAGGTAAGCTCACCACTTACTTGTTAGATTTGTCATATGCTACAGACTGGCATCTACCTGTATACTGAAGCAAGAATTGTTATCTTTGTAATTTTTACCTTTGTCACAAATAAAGAAATTACTATTTTACAGTAGGCCTAAGGATTTGTGGCCACTGATCTGGGAGAAGTAATGGAAAGGGGCTAGAGACTCAGATGGAAGAGTGATGTATGCACAAAGTAACACTAAATACCAAATCAATCCCATTTGAAGGGTCAGGATTAAAAAGAAGTGTGATATTCTTGGCCTACAGCATCATGTTGCCTTCGGGAGAGAAGTTTTGCTTCAGAAACTATTTTCCTGTCCTTGGTTGCCCTCTTCCTGGCCACAGAGCTTACTGCTTCCTCTGTAGAAATGGCCCTGCTGTAAGCCAGACCTCTGAAATGATTTGCCATAAATCCCTCACTTTTTTTTTTTTTTGGTCAGTTTTTTCTTTCTTTTTTTTTTTTTTTTCAGTCTAGATCATTTTATAATGCAAACGTGATAGATAAGTACTGGGAGGATGAGCAGTGAACGTGGCTCTGGGAACCAACATGTTTCCTAACACTGCCCTCATCTGACTAAAATCTGATTAGTCTTAAACTGTGGAGTGCTCTTTGCCTCAGAATTAAACAACCTGTGTCCCACATATTTCTATCCCACAGGTATTGCAAAGTGAGTAGGAAATGAGGAACTGGACATTAAGAGACGTGAAACATCAGAGATGGTAGAGTTAGGAAGAGGGACTAGTAATTCTTTTTTTTATCTGAAGGTGAGGAGAATGTTCAAGGGGAATAAAGTTATGTGTAAGGCGGCTGTGTGGAGGAGGATCAGGTGAATTTAAAGGGAGACATGTTTAAGGGGATAGAAACTGTACATGTAAAAGGATGACTGTGAAGCAAGGCAGAGAAAAAGGAAGGCTACAAGAAACTTTAATGACTTCATGTTGAGCAAGTATAGAGCAGAGGAATTAAGTCATTACGCATAGCAAGGCTTTTCAAACAAGAGGGCTGTTTGGCCTATCAGTACTGGAAGATTACAGATCTTACAGACTTTATCAAGCAAAAGTAACCCCATACTTTATCTAGACAAAAAATCAACGTAAGTCAGTAAGGTTTTATTGACCAGTGTAGTTACTTGCGGTCTGTTACTTTGGGATGTTACCTCTCATTGTCTATCATTTTGGACAGTGTTTCAGCACAACTGGAAGAATTTATAGGTCTTCAGCTTCAGAAGGTTTGCTTGGAAGCAGGGAAGCAGTGGGCGATGCCACATCACAGTAGTCACTTGCCACAGAAACCTCCTAACTGCTGTCTTCTGTATCTGCACAAGCTGTCACGCTTATTGTTGCACCAGGAGAGATCTTGCACAGCAGCAGTGGAGCTGGGGGAAGGCTGTATCTCCCCATGCTAATCTGGTTAACCATGAAAGCTGTCAGGACTTGTTCACCCGCAGCAAAAAGACTCATCCTGGTCACTATAAAAGAACAAAACTTCCATGCAGCAAGAGCTCCCCACTCAAGCTTGTGGCTCACCCTAAAATGCAGCTGAAAGCACTCTCTTGTGCAGAACCCAACCCCTAAATCTCCATCACATGGGAAAGTTCCCCACAGCTGTGACTGTTACAGGCTTCCCTGTTGCTTCACGTGTCCTTTCCAACACTTGCTGAACCAGCATAAGCTGTTGTTTCAGATCACACACACACACGGCTTTACAAAAGGCAAAGCATCTCTTTAAACAATAAGCTTTTCATAGAACCGTAGAAACGTAGAATGGCTTGCATTAGAAGAGACTTCAAAGGTCATCTGATTCCAACCCACCAGCTCAGGCTGCCCAGGGCCCCATCCAACCTGACCTTGAGCGCCTCCAGAGATGGGGCACCACAGCTTCTCTGGGCAGCTGTGCCAGCGCCTCACCACCCTCTGAGTAAAAAGTTTCCCCCTAATATCTCACCCAAATCTCCCCTCTTTTAGTTTAAAGCCATTCCTGCTTGTCCTATCACTATAAGACCGTGTAAAAAATTGGTCTCCCTTCTGCTTATAAACTTCTTCTAAGCACAGCAAGGCCACTATCAGGTCTCTCTGGAGCTTTCTCTTCTCCAGGCTGCACAAGCCCAGTTCCCTCAGCCTGTCTCCAGAGGAGAGGTGCTCCAGCCCTCTGATCATCTTCGTGCTGTCCTCTGGACCCACTCCAACATCTCCACATCCCTTCTACGCTGGGGACCCCAGGCCTTGACGCAGTACTCCAGGTGGAGCCTCACAAGGGCAGAGCAGAGAGGGACATTCACTTCCCTCACCCTGCTGGCCACCCCTCTTTTGGTGCAGCCCAGGGTACAGTGAGGTAACCCTTCCCTGTGAGCTCCCTCGGCTACGCCCGACACCTGGGCCGAGGGAGGCCCATCCGGATCCGGCGCGGTGCGGCCGGCAGGGGGCGCCGCCGTCCTGCCTGTAGAACCGGAGCAGAACCTGGCGAGTAGCTCAGAGCTCCGCCAGGGCCCCGGGGAGGGCGACCGTGGCTCTCTTTCGCGGCTCCCCTCTGCAGCAGAAGCCAACAGAACCGAGTGGATGTGGCACTGAGGGACGTGGTCAGTGGGCATGGTGGGGATGGGATGACACTTGGTCTAGGTGACTTTAGGTGTCTTTTCCAACCTTAATGATTCTATGATTCTATATTTGAGAAGTTAAAAACAGTTGCAACAAGGACTGTGGGATTGTGGACGTTTCCTGCTTTCCCCGTTCTTTTGTCGTTAAATGTCTGGCATTCACATATTAGTATGTGGCTGCCTAACGAGGAAGTGAAATACTGAAAGCATACCTTTCCCTCTCCAAATAAATACAACACTGCAATATGAATTTCTCCTCAGTCAGAAAGCTCCTGGATGGAAGTTCACCTCAGCGAAGTCTCACTTTGAGAGCTTAATTCTGATCTGTCCAGCATTGTGTTTACTTGCTCTCATACTATGCATTGGAGTCACACACTGCTTTGCTATGGGACTGAAAGAGTTCAAATTTTAAGTTTTCAAATCAAATTCATGGTTTGGGTTGGAAGGGAGCTCAAAGCCCACCCACCCCAACCCCTGTCATGGGCAGGGCTGCCCCCCACCAGCTCAGGCTGCCCAGGGCCCCATCCAACCTGGCCTTGAGCGCCTCCAGGGATGGGGCACCACAGCTTCTCTGGGCAGCTGGGCCAGCGCCTCACCACCCTCTGAGCAAAAAGTTTCCACCAACATCTAATCTAAATGTGGCACTTCAGTGGGTTGTGTTAAATAAATACTTAAATAAATAAAATTCCAAGCTCTTTAATGGCCACTCTTCTACGTCTAGACCAGTCTGTGGCCTTACTCTCTCCACCTAGTCCTGTTCGTCCACTTTCTCACCTGGGATATTGCTTCCTGAATTCTCAGCTGTGATCTGCAGGCCCTCTCTGGACAGCATGTCTCTGCAGTGGTTGTTTATATGGTGTCCTCTGTAGTGGCGTTCTTTCCTAAAGGTTCATGGTGTAGTAATAAATTCTTTGAAAGGCGCCGTCAGAGGAGGTCATGGGAGCAAAGACACACGCAAGGAATTGATGACACTTCAGCATTTTGCTAGTAAAGACACGAGCTGTCCTGTAGGAACAGGAAAGCTATTGTTGGACTGAATCTGCCTGTCTTCCTCCGGTGCCAGCGCTCCACAAAGCGTGCATTTTGTGACTGTAATGCTATTCAGCCTCGCAAAAGGTACAGCCTGGGACCAATGGGAGAACATGATTAAATGCTCAGCTTCCATCCCTCATATAAAGGTCGTGTATTTGTATTCCAGCTAAGTCAGCCGTCAGCGTTTGTAAAGTGCCTGATGTTCTCTTATTGCTGTGCAAACAATGGCAAAACCAAAACAGAATTAAATTTCAATTAATCTGAGACATTCATAACAGGCATTAGAACAATAAGCATGTTTTGTTATTAGCCTTCCTCCTTCATATGAGATTTTGACCTCTTTATACTAATCTGATTTTATTTGTCAAATTAACTGTAAAATTCAATATGAGTAGTCCCAGACAATGACTCAAGCTTCATCACCTCCTATTCCCTCTTTGTGGGAAAAAGAAGGTAATTATTACTTTTAAAAATAATAATAACCTTGGAATGAAGTTTCATTTCTTATTTCTGAATGACGAGATCCTTTTTTTTTTCTCTTGCTGTTTTTTAACCTTTAGAATGGATTTTCCTTTTCAAACTTTGGTTTTTTTCTGAGCGTTTCTGAGGTCTGGAAACATTCCTTTTTTTTTGTAATGGAACCTGAGATTCCTGACTAATGACTTGCCTTTGGGAGCTGAGATTTTAATTAAAAAAGAAAAAAAACAAAAGACACCCAAAGCGGGGCAGTTGTGATAAAATCATAAGAATCGGCAATATATTTGCGTGTCTACGCCAGGTAGGGAAGCATTGTGAAGGAGAAGAAAACTGCCTGACTGTAAGCAGACCTTCTTGATGATGAAACCCTGCAGGGCTATGGCCAGCTATGGCACCTGTAAGACATAGAGGGGTGGGTACAGAGCAAGTGCGGGAAAGTGATAACTTCAGCCATGAGGACTGTTTTGTATCATGTTCTTTACTAGGATAAACATCTCCTAGCAGCTCCTTATCTGCTGATAGTCTTGCCATATCCCAGTCCACATCTGAAGTGCATGCACGTTTTGGGGCAAGGGTCGTGCTGGCTGGGACTCTGCCCAGTACCAAGTTAGATACAAGAGGCTTGGGGCCGACCATTTATTGGGCTGTACTATTTATACAGTAATTCTCCACTTGCTCAGAACAAGGGACAGATCAGGGCTTAATCCCTTTCCCGGACAACCCTATTACCTAACACCGAGTGGTAGAAAAGTCCTAAATCTTCAGAGGGAGAGGGACAGTAAAAGTTCCTCTATCAGAGATTGTTAAGATAGCCCAGAACAAAGCCTTAGAGAGCTATTGGCTACAGTGCGTCTGAAAAGGAGATAACCCAGCAGATGTCTGGGTTTGCATTGCGGTGTAATTACAGGTGAGCTTTAAAGTCACTGGGAATCAGCTGACTGTTCCGGGAAGAACAGCAGTGGTATGTTGCCGCTGTGCCTGTTTCAGCACAAAAGCACACATCTCATGAACAGGCACGTCTTGCAGAGAAACAGCATTGTGTTGGTGTTCACAGTGCTCAGCAGTGCTGAGAGGTTTTAATTCGTGCTCTCATGGGATCGTTTTACCTCTGCTTTTTTTACCAAAACTGTGAATTTCACAGTTGGCTTTTCTAAATGGACAACCAGAGTGTGTGATTTTCCTAGCATTAACAGCACACTCAATAACATGATGTGAATCTCTCAATAGGGATTAAAATGTGGGGTAACAGCAGAGCCTGTATTCCACTCTTATCAGTACCTGGTAATGGAATTTCTTTCAGCAAGACAGTGCCAAACACAGCGTGGGCAGATAGGAAATCTCCTGGTTCAGAAAGGCTGACCCAGCACCCAAGTGAATGGAAAATACGTCATCCTTCCAACTCCCTGAAGAAGCAGTGTCCTTATCTAGTGCTTGCCTTATACGCAGGGACATGACCCCACTTTTTAACCATAGAGCTTCAGTGGGCAAGCCATTATGGTGCCTCATCTATTCTCCTTATTCTCTTCCTCATACTGCTGGGTTCATGATGGCTCCTGGATTCTCACTGTACTCAACGCTTACCTCAAAACAAAGGCAACTTCATTTCATTAAAAAAAAAAAGAATTCTCCTGCACAATGGAGTGAATTCACCAAGACAGAAATTAAATCATGGTCCAGCTACTGGCTTCCCTTGATTTTTATACTAGGAAGTCCTAAATTATCCCAGGTTTTCCAGTGTGAATTCTCTATTAGAGTATATGAGGGCAGCTTCTTCTTCCCCTTTCTATCCTGGCTGCTCTGATGCATTTCAGACTGATGCATACTTCTCTGGGAGGGGCAGAGGGGTGCTGGCTTCATATTGCCACTGGAGATAAGGGAGGAGAAATCACCTTCCCCAGTCAGTCCACTCTTAAATTGAAGTGTGCTTCAGAAATATGCTCAGGTTTGATTGGGAGGGGTGGGAAGAAGTTCTCCCGTCTCTATTTGCTTCTATTTTACTTTGAAGCCACATCTCTGTTACCTGGCTTTTCCTGCCTCTCAGACATGGGAACCAGCAGGGAGAATATGATGAAACAGGTATTTAAGGCAATTAAGGGGCAGGCTGGAGCACAGGCTGAGTTATCAATCATTGCATGATCTATCTGGCGAGGTGAAAGAACACTGTGGGTACTCAGAGCACAGGTACTGAAGAAGGGGTGTCTGGGATTACTATTTTTTTAATTAAACCTGAAATGAAATAGATAAAGTTTGTTAGTTTAGCTGCTCATGTATGATGGTTTCAGATAATCCTTTAAATCAATATTCCGACAGAGCCAAGAACTGGAAATCACTTTTCCAGAACACTGATCTAATAAAAGCTCAGTTTCAGTACTGAAGCAGGAAAAAGACTGAGAATCCTGAAGTGAAACACAGCATTTAACTTGGGCTCTAAAAAATAAACTCCTTGCTGCAGTAATCCCAAACAAAAATGCTCACCGCAAAGAAATCCACAGTGCTTCAGCCCACCAAGAAAAAAATCTGCCAGGGATCAGATTACATCCTAAAATGTCCTTAGCTTGTTATTCCTGTCTCAATAGAAACTGTGAGCAGATTTTTACGGTGTCATCTGCAAAATCCCACCCAAATGCACCTGCATCAGTAACCTACCTGGACTCAATATTCCCGTGATTCAACAATAAAAGACTTTTTTTCAGGTTTTGCTTTGTCTTGTCTTGAGTAGAATAATATTCTACTCATTACAGATGGATAAAAATTAAAAGTATTGCCCACCCACAATTTTAATTACTGGTTCCCATCCTGTGGTTTGGAGCTCCGCTGCTAGTCTGAGGCCACGGTGCCCTTCTAACCAGCAGTGCTGATGAGCTCGCTAGTCCTGATTGAGTCTACTGATGCGCTTAGGGCCACAAAACACTACCAAAATATAGCAGTGGCCCATTGACCTAAAACTTGGAGAAACAGCAGTCTGAGCAAAGAATGTGGAAAAGAAACAGAAAGAGCGTGTGATGGAGTAACCAGGATTAGCAAGCATTTGGGAAGATACTCTGGGATATTTCTATTGAATTTTTTAAAATGTATGTAGGGTTTTTTTTGTTATTGTTGTCTGTTTGTTTTTAAAAGGCTTAATGGTAGTAATGGTTATTAATTAATCGGTCTCGTAGAGAAATGTTTCTGTGGCGTTGATGTCTACCAAAACCCCACTAGGTGTCCTCAGTCAGTAATTCGACCTGAGAAGTTGCAGTTTCCCATAGCAGTCTTCGAGGTGTGGGAAACAAAGCCCGAGCACCCCGCTGTGGTTTGGAAGGCTGCGGGCTTCCTCCTCCACATGCCCGTGAAACAGCCTTGAAAGCCGGTCCTGGCCTCGAGAGCATACTTGTGTCAAAAACAAAGCCCTCATCACTCTTTCCATGCTTTGAGACATCTTTAAATGCATGACAGTCAATGTCCTCTGCGTACATTCTGACATGCTGTTCAATGCACTGTCTACTCGTAAGTGCACGGATCACTGTGTGCATCTTAAAAGCCAGAAGAAGGATTCGCTCTGAAGTATTTCATGTTTGGAACGTAAGTAGCTCTGTTCTACCCAATGAATTGAAGTAATCAAGGAACCCCCGAATTTATGAGGATTAGCTTGAAAATCTCCAAGCACATGTGTCTGCAACCAAAATTTTCATGAACTTGTAAACCTGTGGAATCCATGAAGCTTATCTGGAAACCAGGAGGATTTCTTCTAAGTCTTTTGGGACATCTTTTTCTTGCAAGGTGTGTAGAAAAACACCAAGCACTGCCTTCCTGCTCCTCTCTTAGGTCTTCCCCTTCACTTTGCTGGAGGTGGGTATCTGTCACCTGTCATGAATAGCTGAGCTCAGAGTTCACTTCTGTCATAGGGCAGCATTCGAGGTGTGTCTCTGCTTCATGGTTCTCATTTCAGCCTTTTCACTGTCTTTTGGGTTGTGTTGACAACAGAGGTTCAACATTTCTGAAGAAAGCAAAAGATGTTTGTAAACTTTCAGACGGCAAATTAGCACATTGACAAGAACTACAGCTTAGAGTGTCCAAAAATCATATTTGGCATTACAAAATTGAACAAAAATAAGCATCCCATTGATGACTTTCTGTGTATCTCCAGCAGGCTTACGCTAGTGTTTTGTAAATTGTATTTAAAAGCAACCAAACTCTGAACCAAATATATATGAAAGGAACCATTTCTTCTCAGAAGGAGCAGTGAGGCAGTGGCACAGGCTGCCCAGGGAGGCGGTGGCGTCACTGTTCCTAGAAGTGTTCAAGAGCCGTGTGGATGTGGCGCTGAGGGATGTGGGCAGTAGGCAGGGTGGGGGTGGGTTGGTGGACTTAGTGGTCTTTTCCAACCTTAGTGATTCTATGATTTTACAAATAGTGACCTTCTGACAGAACTGGGAACCACATATCTGTGCACAAGATTAAAATGGCCGAGGTTGGAAAAGACCTTAAAGATCATTGAGTCCAACCACAACCTAACCATGCTACCCTAACTCTAACAACCCTCCGCTAAATCATGTCCCGGAGCACCACATCCAAACAGTTTTTACACACATCCAGGGATGGTGACCACTCCCCTGGGGAACCTATGCTTAACAACCCTTTCTGTAAAGAAGTTTTTCTTGATATCCAACTTAAACTTACCCTGGTGCAACTTGAGGCCATTTCCCCTCATCCTGTCACCTGTCACCAGTGAGAAGTGACCTACCCTGCTCTCACTGTAAGCACCTTTCAGATATTGGAAGAGGGCAATAAGGTCTCCCCTC